>WURV02103101.1:0-20010 GCA_011762755.2 Epimenia babai | reverse complement strand
TATGCTTTCATTCGATAAGCCTGAAGAAGCATATTACATATATGCGAAAGCTTGTTTACGAATAAATTCATTCAGTCTCAAAAGGTGTTACCTCATTTTTCTCTTATTTGGATAAATGTTGTACTTGATAATATCTGTCACGTAAATCTTCATTAAGATTTGCTATTAAAATATAAATTACTAAATAACAATTATAATAAATGTATTTGTTTATATCCTTTATGATTTTTTCCATAGTACAGACTACAGATATGTTTAGAATATATTTGAATTGTATTTAATTGATAGACTTTTATAATATTTTTGTATTAGATCTTCTATCCTGGTTTTCTTGTGTAGTAGATGATTTTTGGTACTTCATAAAATATGAATAAGATATTGTGAATCGCGTTGCTGAGTGTAGATTATGTAGATATTTGGCTTTGTGGTTGGGGGTTACTTTTTGTAATACAAACGACTTATGTGTCGCACCAAGTGACGGTGTCTCAGTATTGTGTGTGTATATATTATGTTGTAGGATACTTTGTATACTACTGACACGATTAGTTCTGCACCGTAGCAAGTGGTCGTGTTTTTAGCCCGATTCACGTATTGTTGGCGCCAGTGGTGCAGTGGTTAGAAGCGTCGCCTTTCATGCGAGAGGTTGCGAGTTCGAACCGCCACACACCAGGGATTTTTTCCCGTGCCTTCCACGATAGTAAATGAGCATGATTTTCATGCTTGAATATTGAGAAAGATTCGTCGTGAAATAGTTTATTATAAAAATATATTAGGGATGTAACACGGTAATGTTCTACGTGCCATTGGCATTAAATTATAAAGTAGCACCAAAACCTCGCCTTTTCCTTTTACCATTGTGTTTATCCGTTTGTAAACGGTATCATGGCAATTTATGTACCAAAGGTAACTTATCTCAATTGTCCTGGTCGACATAACCATAAGTACCGGTGAAATTTCTTAGTGGCAACGCGAAATAATATGCACTGGGAAAGTAAATTTGTGAGTGGTTTACCGGCGCCTTTTATAGACTTGCCACCCTCTGTGATTCCTCGCAAACCGTCATTTGCCAAGCTGCGCTAGTGGCTTCAAAGTGCGAGATATAAATGCCTAATTTATTCTCAAATTTACTTTACTTAACCTTGCTTGCAAGCAAAAATCTAGATGCCAACTTTGTTGTCAGACTGACCTTCGCCATTTTATCCTTGGATGGAGCAACGCGATCTTCAATATCAAAGCCTCGTGCTGATGTACCTACTCATACGTAATAAAGGCCATAACTAGTCAAAAATGCTTCCAGACTATCTGCATTGGCGATAGAAGTCAGACCCGCTTCTGAATATCTATAGTCGATATAAGAAACAAGCCTGCAAAAGAAAAGAATGTTCTGGTTTCTCCGAGTGCGTTTCTACTATTGCTCTCGAAAAAGCCATTAGGTTTGAGATGGTCGCTCTTTTAAATCACCGTAAATCAGTATTTCAAATTTAAAACCATTGGTAACATGTTTCTTATATATATTTTTATGCGAATCGTATGATAATAACAGTAAATGGATAAGGCGTATACTCATTGTAAAACTTCTCATTTATTAAATGATATGTACGTCCATCAATGGGCAAAAAACCTAAAGCATACCAATGATCTCGTATTTTAGCAACAAAATATTTGGACAAGAAACCAAAAAAACACACCCAATTAATTTTTCATAAACCAACCTTTTCAGATAGCGTTAACCACATTTCAGATTGTTGTTTTCCAATGTTTTGTAGAAATATGGGTGCTCTATTAGTCAGATCGTCTAAGTGTAACAGGCTCAGTAATTCTGCTTTTGTACATTATCAAACATACTATGAGTTTAAGCCAGTTACTAATTTCCTTTATCAAATACCACTCTATGCATTCCTGCCCATAAAAATGTCAGCTAGTGAAACTGATATCCAAGTTGTGGCTTGAGTGATGTATCTAATGTTTAATGGCTGGTGGTCCTATGGGATTAATTAGAGATAGTGCAGTGGGCATATGGTACAAGTTCTTTGTTCCTAAGTTTAAGGGAGAATCGGTGGAAAGCGTTCGTAGTGTGAACATCTAGTTTGAGGATAAACATCTTGTTTGAGTGTATAGTCGGTCTGTTAATGATATAATTTTTATACAAATAATAATAACAGTTAACTTAGTAGTTCTGTTAATTCTAATTTATCACCATCGTTATTGACTGCAAGAATGAAAGTGTTCCTGACGAATACATCAGTGTCAAGTTCATCTACTAGATATCGAGTAAGGCCCTGGATATAAACCCTCGAGGGCAACACGTTACTGTGCTCGGTCCTAACCCGCGAAGTCGAGAGAGAGGGGTTACATAAGACAAAAATATAGTTACCTATTTATCGAAATAAGCTTTCGTACTGAAGTATACTTCTCAAAATTTAATTAGTGGATATAGAAAACAACTACAGTGTAGTCATGAGGAAGATTAAAGCAAAGGGGTGCAGTAAAGAATAATGGTTCTATGTTAACAACGAAAAATTCTGATATGGTCTGGGAATTTAACATGGTCTATGTTAGATGGTGGAGGAGCTCCGCTTTTCACAGTGTCTTGTCTGTTTTCTCCGAAGAAATAGCATCAAGACGCCATCGGCGAAACATGCAAAACCTGCCATTGCGGCCAGTAGCACGGACCACGTGTGGCTTCTGGTAGCGTCGTAGAGCTTACCTGGAAATAATAGCTGACATGGAGTGACTAGCCAGTGTAGGTTATTTATTACGGGGAATGTCTCCTTGTTGGTTAAAAACCATGTGAAAACACCAGGACAAGTTAGACAACCGCCAAAATAGCTATAAATCTGCAATGCGTCATGACAAAATGTGTGCTTGTTCGCTGGTGATTCGTAAATGACACGTGTTGTTTAATCAGCGGCAAAAAATCAATCGATATATATCTGTCGGTTCATCCGTTCACCACATGTAAATGGAGTACTCAGTATTACTATTGAAATTAATTATTTTAAATGGGTAAGCGCCCGTCAACATGGCTATATAGCGTAATTAACATGCACGATTTTGAAACCACATGCGCATCATGTCAAAACATGGCTTATCGAGTATAGATGGCTATGCTGTAATCACGCCGATATTTGACGCCACGTAATGGACGCCGGAGAGTTTTTGATTTGGATGAAATCGCAGCTATAAACCATGATACTTTTGAAAGTATCGAATGGTTGTTATACTACAAGATCTTACCGAATATAGGAGGTGCCAATATCGCACCGATTCCGCCAGCGAAAAGGCTGTAACCCAGGGCTCGGTTGGCAGACTTGATGCCGACGAGGTCGGCTGTAACCATGCTAAAACACGTCATAAACGAGCCGTGACCGAGAGCAGTCAAGACGTTCGCGAATACAAGAAAAAGAAAGTTTTTGTTGCCCAAAAAGAGCAAGAGCGTCGCTGCCCAAAATAAATTCGCTAAACAGTAAACAACGAGTGGCGATGCCAATTTCAACCACACAAATCCTGACAAGGCTCTGCCAACAGTGTTTGCGCAACCCCACGAAATAAAAAGGACGCTCGTTTGCCAGACGTTCATGCCTCCCACCTCGTACATGTCTGGCATTATGATCATAATCGACAATAAAGCGAATTCAAACAAAAAACAACTTCCGACAAGCAACCAGAACAACGGGTTCGGTGCAAGTCCGGGAAACATCTGACGCGTTGTCACGAATTCGCTTGAGACATTCTTAATTTGGGCATCGTAAGTGGTTTGAGGACATGAATCGGTGAATGTCTCGGGAGAGGTGAATCTGATCGTCTGCTCGTTTCTCTCGTCGCAGTTGAGACCGGGTTCAGTGACGTCACTTCCAGGCTCGGCAACTTCTATGACGTGGTCATTGTAGATTTTTGGTCTGAGCTCGATGCCTTTATCTGTAGAAAAGATAACGATATCATTATGTTATGAGTATCGTTAGTAATCTTGCGATCAAGGCCAGATATACAGCAGCATTATTGGACTTAATAAATTTGTATAAAATAAAATTGAATGAATATATATCAAGAAATAAGGGTCATACCCCCAAGATTCTTGGAAATTTCTAATATCCTCATACATGGTTCGAGATAATTATATTACACTACTTGCTTTTGACTAAAGAGGACGGACGGATTAGCATGGATAAGACGCAGGTTTCGAGAACGATGGCGGCGATGATATAGAACGACGGTCTCCAACTGTACGCGTCGATGATGAGGCGAACGATGATTGGAAATACCATCATATTTACGCCTGAGGCTGCGAACAGCAGACTGGAAGCCTGCGCGCGTCGTTTGACGAAGTAGTGTACGGGGACCACGAGAGCCGACTGCTGCATGAAACCGCACCCAATGGCTATAGGTGAAATAAACAATAACAGCATTCACTGAATGTAATAACAACACGGATTATCACAAGCATTCAACGTAGGTAAGAAGTGTAATTAGGGACGTGTACGAATCGGGACCCATGTCACGAGGTCGTAGACATGTATACGATGACCCATCATTCATGCGTACATGTATCCAAGGTCCTATTATTCGTGCGTACACAGGTATGTTTTAATGATTTATTTCTGATATGTAAAACTCCAAATAGTCTTAGGAGTAAATAACATATTTAGTATTTTAATGTTTCAGCGGAAAATGTATAAATGAAATGCTAAGTACTACTTCAATTTAACTCCATTAATTTGATATTAATGGTAGCCTTCCAACTCTCATTGTTAGAGTAACAGAAATGACTGACACGTACATGGTGCTGCCTTAGAAAACATAGGCACCTATAAAATTCGTTCATATATTTATCTCTTCCTCCCCCTCTCTCCTCCCTTCCCTCACTCCTTGTATGTTGCTCTCTATCTGTATTTTTTGTATATGCGCCCGTCTGTGCGGTTGCCTGTCCATCTTTATAATTGTCATGGGTGGGGTTGCCTGACAGCGATGGTTATTTTTTGGGTGTCTGCCTTTAGCTGAGAACATGTTTACCACAAGAGGCGTGTTTGGCATGACCGACTGAGGTGCTGAATGAAGTAACAAATCGTTCTGAATTGATAAACAAATTCATTTTTAGTCAAACAACGATTTTTTACTTCATTATAGCTAATCCCGGCTACGCGTCTTCTATTCTTTGAATGAATTTATGCTCGTTTAAGACTATTACAATACCTACACGTTATATAACCACTGCTACTAGTATTTCATTTCATAAAGTTTATGTAACGTGATCAGGGTATGAGCCTACTTCAGCATGACTTTTGCTTTTAACAACGAGGTGGTGTCATTTTGCAGTAATAACAAATAATACTCTACTCGATTTTCAACGTCATTTGACAAAGTGATAATCTTCGGAAATTCACCTGTGATGCTGAAAGTGATATAATGGTACACGAGAGTCGGTACGTTTGCGGACAGCACCAGACCCATCGTCGTCACTACGGCACCCACGACGGCCGCCGCCCTTAGTCCCGCCTTATCGATGAAGACACTGGCTACTGGAGCTGTAACGAGTAAATTATTTTCTTGTGGCACGAGCTTTAACATGAATGCTTACACATAGACTTACTACATAGTCCATTAGCTTTTCTTTGTTCACTTTGTGTTACATATTTACATTTAATTCTTCAAAGTAGTCATCACCGTAAGTATGTGTATATTGTACAAGTTTATACAAGTGTAAAACCACCACTAAGCATTGCAGTACTCCTCAAATTGCACATAACTTCATTAGTTTATGTTTTAGCTAGTAACCTTGGAAAGTGTCGTCGACATCATCTTGGCATTATTGACCAAGGGATAATTCGGCACTCTAAATAAAGCTTTAAAATTATCATCGTCATCGTCATCGTCATTATCATCATTATCATCATCGTCGTCATCATCATTATTATTATTTAGGTAACACATTTAAACGGATAACGATAGCTACCATACCTATTAACGTGAAAAACGATTGAAAAGAATGACAACTAAAAAATGAGTGAAATGATTGATCAAAGTGTGCCTGTTGTGTTCCCACTGCCTCAGACTCTGTACAGGGTTCGATAACTATGCAACATAAATGTTCAAACACACTAAAAATACCAAAAACAGTATGAAATGTATTTTACACAGGTATGTGGGAAAGTTATACTAGAATATTGGAAATTAAGTTAAATTTAACCACATATATGGATGAGAACGATCAGGCAAAATTCTGAGTGTATCGCAGTTCTGTATATCTGGTGGCCGTGAGTTGAAAGGCATGGCAAAATTATAGGTAAAACTTCTGTCACCAAAGTATACCCGTCTCGTCGTAGATGGGAGGGGGGGCACAACCCACTGTAATGTATTATACTGTCTGCTTGGAGGGATAGAGGGGATTAAAATTAGTTAATAGATAATTACGGTTCCCTAAACTACTAGATATAGATAAATTCGACTATTAAATATGAGGATTCTGAACGCGCAGGCGCCACTCGATAATTTAATTTTGTCTTTCAGTCTAAACGCATTCTTTATATCCAGTCATCATTGTATTTTTAGTTCGCTAAATTCGTTTAATAACGTTAATTCGTATGACAAAATTGTTATTCAAACTGTCGCAATTCATTATTGCTAACATCTGCGTGTTTGGGGAACTTGACAAAAATCCACCAATGCGGGATTTGAATGTCTTCTGTCGAATCCCACTATCGCTAGTTTTGAGCTTCTTTCCCAAAAAACCACCTCAGGATCAGGTTTCGTGCCAATTTCTTTCTCTATTTCTTCGTCGTTTTTACAATCTACAGCCTATTTTGTTTTGAAATTAAAATATCAATGGTTATTACTATTAGTATTAGTATTAATTTCTTTACTGCTGTTTTAAAGAATCTAGCATACCTGAGCAGAAGAATAACCCCGAACTGAGAGCTCCAGCCACGTACGCCTCGGCTCTGCTGCACCCATAACTCGCGATCATCGCGGCCACGTAGACGCTGCAGCCATTTATCGCGACGCCAAACGAAAACATCAAGTTCAGCAAACTCGACGCAAGCACAACCCACGCGAAACCGCGGTCGGGCTCAACGCGATAGCCAGTTCCCATGCTTGTACCAATCAATACAACGTCATGTTAGGTAAATGTACCAGCAACCGGCGTCGCGTCTGCAATGCTGTCGTTTTTAGCCGTGCGCTACGATATATCAGACTGATACACAGCCTTCACCTGTGGTAGCAATAATTGCTCATGCAAAAATTCAAATAACATATAAACACGGTAAAAAGTTATTCTAAGGAAGCCTAGTCCTGGCAGGGTGGTTGTGCAAGGCATTCCCATCTCGCGTGTCTCTCTGGGTAGTCTCTATGTCACTTACCTCTTCTTCTCCCTCTCTCTCGTCATTTCATGAATAATCTTCAAAAATACAGATATGGAGACACACCCGCCTCTTGCTACAAACGCACACACCCGATGATGTAATAATTAATACGTGTTAATCTATTGGTATATTTTTACTAATATTGTGCTTTCATTACAAACTAGCGTATTTTTATGAATAAAGCAATAGTTTTATGTTAATGCAAGTTCATATGATTCAGTATGTAGACAAACTCCGCCAGCGAACAATGACAATGACCAAGACGCGACGCCTCGAATATCATTAACTCTGTCGATAAAACTCTATTGACATATACAACAATATTAACGTATCCTACTGACCGTACACGCAAACCGTTTATGGTTATGATACTGTTTTTATGAAATACGTAGTCGTTGAGTGGAAGGTCTTATCGCGATCAGAAAGATTATCATTGGTTGTTCAAGCCAAGCCAAGATATTAATATCGTGATCTTCGCTGGGTTTTAACTGCAATGGGTCAAATTTACTGCGCATGCTCGTATGTCTACATACGAGCTACAGATGTCACACACCTCCGCCAAGGCTATGAAAGGTCAATGGTTATTTACAATGAGATGACGACATAGCGGGCAGGTAAGCGACGTAGAGACCATATATGGAGCTTCTGAAGGACAGCAAACGTTAGAGGAAAAAAGCTCTCACAGAACCACACTGCAAGGGCTACCCAGACCCCCATGGTCTAAGGTGTTTAAGGCGTTTTCAGCCCGAAAAAACGCCTCAGTTAGTACACTGGCTAGAGCTGGAATTAAACCAGGGACCCCTTAATTCAAAGCCAAACGTTGTAACCACTACGCCAGCTGCCTACGGTCATTACGGTAAGAGAGAGAGAGAGAATTTTTTTCTGCCAGATGTCTTGTAGCCTCTTTTTGTAATTCTTCCTTTAACTGGATTGAACTCAAGTACGCATTATTATTGTTAATTTTATCTCTTTTTAACAGCGAAAGATATATAGAATACATAGGCGGAAAGTCACTTCCGGGTGAAATGTCGAAACCAGGATGTAAAGGCAGGTAATCTCCCGGACCCCAATTGTCTGCCCAGACTCAGTCGGTTCTAAACAGTAGGCGTTTTCCCCACTCCTTGTAAGTGAGGCTAAATTGCCGTGTAAACCACATTCATAGGTTAGCTTTGTAAACGGCCAAGGGTGGCGCTCGCAACGATTACTTCAGTAATTAGCCTATAAATACATACATACGCGGAGATATAAGTCTACATGTGATATCGACCCGACGTCGACCAAAATGTACGAATGTGTGTCCCCCTGCTAACTACACCGTGTCTATATATATATGCTGACTGAAAGCATGCAGCGTGCCTGACCTGGAGCGTTGCTTCAGTTGTCACCGCATATACAATATTTTATTTAGCATACATACACTATGGTCGTGCCTGTTATTATAATCGATATTTTAATTCGCCACATTTTTGCCTACGATCCTGACCGAATGTGTTGTACGGCGTAGAAATTAATTCTCATATACATTTATATTCAATAATCGGAAATATAGAAACTAACATCAACGCTTCCAGGTTAGTAGCAATGCTTTTCAAAGTACTCAATACAGACGACCGAAAGCGCCTTCGGAGTCCACATTTTTTTAGTTTCGGGATTATGGCGTTTGATAGCTACACACTATTTCAGGCGCCAATGAGGATTTTTGGGGAATCTATGGCTACCGATTTGATTTGTACAGCCCGGGACACAACAATAATACGGCATTTTACCCAGCGGCTACGCTGTTCAACTTAACAGCTGGATACCAACGGCTTTATTTAGATGCAAATGTGAATGAAAAGACTGTTAGCGTAACCTAGTGATCACTCATTCAAAATGGCTGCCACAAGGGGAATAACCGACTCTGGCGAGCCCCAGTGTCTTGTTTGAGTTTCTGCAAGTGCCAAATTGCAATTTGTAAATTAGTTGACGAAGTGATATATTCTTATGCTAATCAAAACCTGTATTATTCAAATGCTTGTACTAATATATATATTTGTGTATATAATTATGGTGATATGTTTATTGTATCGCACTTTCCACATGTTCACCAAACAATAATTTTCGAAATTCGTTCAAACAGGTGAGGGAACAATAAACTATTACTATTAATCAAAGCTTGTTCTTTCTTGCGGTATCGTGACGGAAAATGTCGATTTAAGATATGTCGCGATCGACATATTGACGCATGTGATGACTTTATTCAAAGGAACAAAACTGTAAATTGGTCGTTACACTTTTTGTACACAATAATGGTGCAGTTGATTTGATTAGATACAACATATTAACAATCGTTGATACGCAAAATGCTAGAAGGCTATGTTCAATAAAGCCCAGACCAGGTCCTATAGGGACGGTTCGCTTCTCTAATATCTTGATACAATGTAAAGTAGAAATGGTTTTTTCAACAGACTCAGTACAATATTTCACATATGACGAGTGAAATGTTTATAATATCAGCGTGTAGCTTGCCTGCGTAGCGTCAGTCACTCTATCTTCAACGTCGACTTGACTTGCAATACGGAATGCAAATTATGTTCTATAGCTAGGTTGGCGAGTTACTGTTGATATAAATTTGAACAGTGACTATTATTGTTACTACTCTTAATATTGAACAATTCATTAGTTTGATAACTTATGATTACGTTAACGATATAATACTATTTGATAACTTACTTTAAACCGTCATAGTGCACGAAACACACGCTCCTAGGGCATGTTTTTTAAGCCGTGTTGCGTTCATTTCCCACGCCGATTGAAAGGAGAACGCCCACGTTTTTCAGCGAGTGAGTCACTAATGAAATATTTTTATTATCGGTGTTTATATAATTATTACTGTGCTGATTAAGCTTATGAAAATGAACTCATGTTTAGGCTGCAATGGGATATTATTGTTAGATTTAGGCGTGTTTGTTTGATACCCAATCGAATCCGTAGGCTATATTCTTAACTCGCAGCCTAAATTGACAAAAACAGGACAGATATGCGCAGGAGAACATTTAACTCTAGTGGGACACGAACCCACAACTTCCAGGTAAACTGTTTGGCACTATATCAGAGGCCAACGGTTTCTGTGCATTTCTCTCCGTTGCCCAACGAACCACAAAGGCTACTCCAACTAGTTTAGAGTTCAATTAAGTATGATAGAATCTACCATGTTGCAGTTAGAAGCATATTCACTCGTCTAATATAATCCAATTGTTGCCAGACACTTCCATATAAGTTTAATATGTAGATTTTACTTATTCATAAGCGAATGCTTCATAGTAATAGATATTAAATTGAATATACTAAGAAATTTTAGACTGTTACCATTCATAAAACGAATACGAAGGTAACACCTTTTGCACTAATTGATATTAAGATTATCACGAGCTTTCGTTTATTAAGTATAATACATCGTTAGGTGCGATGAGCAGGTGAATGTAAGGCACAGATTAAATATGTGACTAAAATCATTCTAAAACCGAAAAAAAAACGAAGACAAGTAAAGAAGGTAGTGAAAGATATGCGCTGAGAAAAGGCAAAGATCAAAGGCACAGGCACAGTTGGAAGAATACAAAGGTTACATGAAAAATATATGGTCCACCACTTCTGGAATGTTCTAACGATGAATGTTTAATATAATACAGCATGCTTTAGAAAAATCAAATACTTTTGTTATAATAAGATTGAAAAAGCTTATAACATAACTGTATTTATGTTTATATGAAATCGCCTAGCGTGGTCGCTTAAAGATATTCCATATGCTTGTACTAATTTATTATTAGCTTAAAGCTAATTGTGAAAATATACGACTACTTAGAGAGAATTAGCGGATTTACGACAGTGCCACCTCCAACGACTAGACGGCGAAAATATGCAAAGGTTTTAGGCCGATCATGTTACGAAAGATCTCAATATCGGTAGTAATAGTATATAAAGTCTCAGTGAAGTTGTAAGACCTTCGTGGCTTACCACAAAAATGTACATCGCAAGCTTCTAAGCGATGTAGAAACATTCTTCATCGGGTGAAAATAGATTCGAAAGCTTATGATACATATTTGTCTAGTGAGCCATAAAGATGTTACGATAACTTACGAAGTTACTGTTGCATAAAGTTGCATGTACCGTATCCAATAAATGCCTACAAGCCACCTTAAAAATATAGGTTAGTAATGTTTGCGGTAAATGCGAGGGACCTGAATACCTTATGATTACGTCCCTTGAATTATCTTACATAAAATTTGGTCTCGGAAACAAGTTACTCAAAAGTTATTCATTAATTTTTAGCTCCTCAGATGAAGTAAGAGACGGCCAAAATCAACATGATATACACTGACAGATATTTCACTGACAGAATAACCATGAGAACACTCTCAGGTTGTGGAATTACGACGGCGTTTCAACGTCGCCCTAAAAAACTGGTTGACTGTGCTGGCGCTGATGACCTGACTAGTGATATAGATTAGGTGATAAGCCGTTGGTGCAAAAGAGCTCAAAAGAACATGAATCTGACGCGAGTTTACAAACTTGCGGCGCAATGCGAAATTTGTGTTTGTCAATAACTATGGGTGTCGGTGTTTGGGTTTCGGCGTCGATGACGACATTATCGTCTTAACGATTCTCTTCTGCCTTCATCGTCATTGTCGCAGTCGTTTTGGTCGCCATCGATCGCCACCACTTCGCTAATAGTCACGTCATTATCCCTGATCACCCCCACATCAGATGTAACGGTAGCTGCAGAGCTGGAGGTAACTATTGTGAGTTACGTAAAAAGATAACAGGCTAATTGAAGAGGCAGTAGCGTGCAAAGTGAACGTTTTTATTATTTAAGAAATGTGAAATGAAAGAAATGAAATTTATTTGATTAAATATATCATATATCAAATGTTTCTGCTGTCGGATTTACAATTATAACTCTGCCAAGTTCATGATTAGATATCTTCGAAGTAGTGTTTTTAAACTAGATATTTTGTTCTTTTATTTCTTCATACAAAAATCGTGTTTGATAACTTAATGCCTTCAATACCAACGATCATGACATTCTGAGGTCTCTCTTGGTATCGCAGGCAGTGTACTCAATTGGATTAAATCATAAATCATTGTTCGTTTCATTCCGGTGTCAGTCGACGTCCACTGCTCTGATGCACCTGTTACACTTCTTCACAATACAGCGTTATCACCCGACATCGGCTAGAGTGCCAACCTTACACAGATTACCATAGGCTTTCATCATCAACATCATCAAAGGTTTTTATTCAATACAAAATATACAGTAAAAATATATACATGGTGAATACATTTTAACTTTAGATACAGGAAAAATGGTTTGATATACAGTGTAGTACAAAGAAAAAGTCACTTATTATATTCGATATTTTTACGGTGATTGGTCTTTGTCTCAAAGTAGACACGAATATTTCAGCCAAGCTCTCTGGGGCAGTTGCCAATATCTAAACATGTCAATAATTTTATTCTACAGTGGAAAATAGCGATATTTCTATCTGCATCCAATTAGGTCAGCCTCAAATGTTTATCTCCCCAACAAACTAAAACATTATTTCATTGCTTTGTGACCTATTTTTTTTAAATAAAATGTCATGTCCAATGGCCGCGAAAAGTTTCTGGAGATCTGTAAATACTCCAACAGTTATTTTACCTGAATCATATTCCGAGGTAATATGTCCGATGTTCTAGTAATTCTATGGAGGCAAAAGGAGGTTAAGCTGACTATCGAAATCCTGCATATGTAATTTTATTGATGAATTTAGCGGTTTAAGTGTTAAATAATTTTTCAACGATTTTTGAGAACTGTGGTAATAGTGCGACTGGACTATTATTCGTAAAATTGACAGCATTAACAGATTTATACTGGGTGAGCCACAAAAATGTAAGTAAAATAATTGGGCCATAACTTTTTTGATATATTTATCAAATTTTTCTTCTCTACTGTGTTGAGGAAAGGTGAAATTTTATATCATTTTTATGACTCCTGGAGTATCATGATAGGGCTAGGGTCATTTCGACTTAAAATACCAAAACCAATTTTTCCACATAAATTAATATTTTTTGCGTATTTTTGGCCATGGATAAGAAACATTTAGTTTCAACAAGGCACACCACTGCACTGGCGTCATGAAAATTTTCCCGGTAGAGTGATCTCTCATCGTTCTGACGTTCCGTGGCCGCCTCGACCTACCGGTATTACCCCATTAGATTTTTATTTACGGGGATACGTAAATGCTGAAATATTCAAGGACAACCCCAGACCCCAGAAATATTCAGGAGCTGAATCTTGCAGCAATTCCGATAATTATTAACATTTTACCAGAGACCCTACAGACGGTGATAAGGAACTTCTCTGTGCAGAGGGGGGCATTTTGAACATAATATGCTATAATCAATCACGCTATCTACTCAGTGGTTACTTTAACTATCTGGTCATAAAATTTCATCTTTTCCCAACATACTACAGAAAAAATGAGATAAATATTTAACAAATATATAAAGTGATTGCCGATTGATTTTGGTTACATTTTTGTCGCTCACCCTGTCCGTTTAAAGCAATTATTTCGGCAGTTTTCAAATCATCTGGATTCATGTCAGTTCATGAATATGTTATCTATTAATATTGCATGCACTGTGATTCGTGATTCTTGTAAGCCTATATATGACCGAGTACGTACCCACACTAAACACACGATCAATGAACATACTGCAGCATGTGTTATCGTGACAGGTAAGTAGATAAAGATTTGGGTCACATTTGTTTCGGGATGGAAATAAATTACGTAAAAGATAGTCGGATACGGGGCTAGATACGAATTCTCGTGAACACCACCGTGAACGCCGAGTTAAAACCGTCGATAAGTCTAGTATATACCAACATTATAAGGCTATGTACAATACATCGTATTTTGTCTTAATACTTTGTGTAAACTATAATAACTATCTTCTTGCAATTTTTCTTCCCAGCATTCTGTGGTATCTCATTAAGGACAAAATTTGAACACCCCAAAAACGGCAGTTACATGATTGATTATTTTGTGAAACGGTGATGCTTTTCTGTCTCGAATAAGACACCAAGGCAATTATATTTATTTTAATCCGGCTATGTTTTTTTATGTAAATAAAACGATATCAATAACAGTAAAAGTGTAACAATTATATTTTCTGGTAAAAATTCCAAGATGGATGTTAATATATATGGAAATATAAATCTGAACCAGGCCTAATAATTATGTAAACAACGCCAAATTATTTCAAGGATAAACCAATATAATTGTAACTTGCTTAATTTGTAAAAACAGCTTTTTCAAATACTATGAAACTCATGTTATTAGGATTTTGATTACCAGAATTTTTGCTTCCTAAAATAATTTAATGTTCCATTGAGGCGTGGGCGCTGTATGAGCCATACCATTCAATATGAAAAGTAAAGCTAATGAATTTTTAACAGGAACCCTTGTCTACGAGTGTTCTTAGTGGAGTGTAATAAGTTGGAGGTGGAAAAACAGAGGAGTAAACGCACTGGAGAAAATTACAGTGCATCGTGGTTAGGAAGACCAAAGCTATTAGGTGCAGTAAACAAAAAATGGTTCAATCTTTATGACATAAACAATTCCGATAGGCAATGAAAATCAAGAATGCTTTATATCAATGGGTGGAGAAACTACCTGTTGGTGGGCCTTTTTTCGATTGCTTCGACGACAAATCATCAGAAGGACATCGAAAAAACATACAAAACCTGCGAGGGCGGCCACCAGCACCGACCACGTGTAGCTTTTGGTAGCGTCGTACAACTTTCCTGAAAATCAGAATTCATAATAAGTGACAACTATATTTTACGGACCTGTTAACAAATTTCTGGTGTTGGTCAACAAGCGATTGAAGAGCACTATGACATAGATGACGGAACAACCACACATTAACAAATGCTTGTTGGTACGTCATTCTCAGATGGCACGTGTGGTACAATTGATCTAGTTTGAAAATATGTTTAAGATTCTCCGGGACCTCAAAGAAATTTTTAGACTCAGGTAGATCTTCATGGTTAGCTGCCTAGATACACTCTCAACATTGAGGGGGCGTATGCGAGCGTCTAAGGTATTGTATTAGCGCAGAATACAGCTGCCATAACATTGATTATTAACGGCTTTCGCCGGTGTTTGCGGTTTATAAATGTTTTTTGTTATTTGACCTTTACGATACACTGGCTTAATCGTGCAGTTACGCAACTGTATGGAGCAGTCACCAGCAAGCTCTATGCTTTCGGAATTTAATAAAAACCTCAGTTATATTTCTAGTGGAACTTTTTATATTACCAATGATTTGCATACCACTTACCTAAAATAGGCGATGCCAACACTGCACCAATTCCGCCCGAGAAAAGGCTGAAACCCAGTGCTCGGTTCACTAACCTAACGCCGACGAGGTCTGCCGCAACTATGGAAAAGCAGGTTACAAACGAGCCGTGACCCAGGCCAGTCAAGACGTTGGCGAATACAAGACACAGAAAGCTGGTGTTGCCGACAAAGAGCAAAAGTGCCGATGCCCAGATGAGATTTGCCGAACAGTAGACGACGAGTGGCGATGCCAGTCTCAACCACAGAATACCCGACAACACTCGGCCTAGAGTGTTTGAGCATCCCCACAGAATAAAAAGAACGCCGGTCTGCCAATCGTTCATGCCTCCCACGACGTACATGTCTGGCATAATGATAACGATCGGCGTTAGTGCTACTTCAAATAAAAATGAATTTGCGAGAAACAACCAGAACAAACAGTTTCGTACAAGGCCAGAAGACATATGAACCTTTTCCGTATGTTCCCTATGCGCCTCTCTAATGAGCGTCTTGTGGTTGCTTGGATAATCATTGTCGGTAAATGTCTCTCGAAAAGCGAAATCTTTCTTGCAGTTGAGAACAAGTTGAGGGATGACACTTTTAGGTTTATCAGCTTCTATCGAGGGCTCATCATAAATTTTTTGTCTGATCTCGGCGCGATCATCTGCACAAAGAAAATATTATTGCACGAGTATTGTATACTGAATAAATAAAACGTCACTTTTCAGCACTACATAAGTATTTTTATAATAGGGGTAATATTTTCAGCCTGGCCCTATTACAGCTTGTATTCATTCACAGTTTTAGGGTCTATTGAGAGGTAAACTGTTCTCATGTCATGCGGCTTAGATATGACACTTTTAAATATAATTAATCAATTTTACACGCTTGTTAACAAGCTTTCTTTGTGAATTATTGAAGTGATGATGATCGAGGAAGGGCAATTTGTATGCGTGAAGCTGTAATGACCTATCGGCAAATAGCAGAAGTCTTACACATCAACGTAGGAACTATTCAGCACCCCCAGGGGCGGCGCAACCACCCGGAGGCACTGCAGATAGAATCACAACTGGAAAGCCATGGATACCACCTGGGCAGAAGATATCTCCATAGTACTGTAACAATTGTGACAAGAGAGCGGAACTACCGCTATGACTCCTCGCGCAAATCCTGGTTGTCATCAAGAAAGAATGGTGAAACTGCGCGATTTTCTTTTGTGCCTGCAGCTGGATTACGTTGTTGTAGAGATCTTTTTTGACTATTATCATATTGGATTCATACTAAGATATATAGCTACATCCATCATTGGAGCTTCCAAATGTTTATCTAACTTCGTATCGTCTGTACATAAAAATGATTTTGCCATTTTTAAATAACTCATTATTAATAAAAAATTTATATTAAGAAATACAACCTAGGCTATCAAGATTTTGGAAATAGCCTCGTGCCTGGCTAGTGAAAATGTAATTTCACTACTTGCATTTGATGATGGAGGTCGGGCGAATTAGCATGGATGGGACGCAGGTGTTAAGAGCAATGGCGGCGATGATGTAAAACGACGGTCTCCATGTGTACGTGTCGATGACGAGCCGGACGACATTGGGAGATACCATCATGGTTACTCCACCTGCTACGTACACTAGACTGGAGGCAAGAGCCCGGTGTTTGACGAAGTATTGTACAGGGACCACTAGCGCAGATTGGTACATGAAACCGCAACCAATGGCTGCAAGAGAAATCAACAGTAACTGCATCCAATTAATGAAACAAGCTTTGATAGAAATCAGTATGGAGATGTATGTATGCATTATACAGGCATGTCCGAAACAGTGGCTTTAGCTTTTCATGATTAGGCTTACTGAAACAATACGAGAATTTCTGATACAACTGCCAATGGCATATAAAATATATTGAAATCTGTCCACTTATTTATCTATCTTGTGTGTGTTTCTCCATTTATTTGTCTGTCTATCGCTCTTTTTGTATATTCGTCAGTCGTTCGGCAATGCTGTCAGTCTGATAGTTTCGGCGTGGCAGGAAAACTGTCTGTCTTTGTCAGATTTTCTGTTTGCTCTCCACTGTCTCTGTCCGTTTGTCGGTCCTCCCCTCTCTGAAAAATGAAGCAAGGCCAATCATCATTCTATTTTGGCTGTCATAGTCATCTGATTTTTTGTTATTTACCTGTGACGCTGAGCGTGATATAATGGTATTCTAGAGTCGGTACATTGGCAGACAACACCAGACCCGTCGTCGTCATTACGGCACCCACGACGGCCGCCGTCCTGAGACCCACCTTATCGATGAAGACACTGGCTACTGGAGCTGGAAGAAATATTTTCTTTAAAAAGTAGGCCCGACAAAAACGAAATTTTTAAAAGACTTTTTGAGACGAATTAAAACGAAAAAGAATACTAACACAGCCAGTATATCAATCACAAATAGCAATAATAACAAACGTTTACATTTGTTCTTTTATAACTATTTTTTAAATGAAAATTTTTTTAGTATGCAATGTAGATTTATTTTGCGTATTACCACCCTGAATATTGAACGGTAAAATTAAAAAAAAACTTTGGGTAACTTCGTGGCAGTTTTTCATTTATTTTAGTCTATTTGTCAAAAATTTTAACGGATTTTTTATTTTTTTTATTTTAACATTTTTGCATATAACACATATTAAAATGTATATACACGAATAAAACTCGATATCTATATATGTCCTAGACACTATGTACAGAGTAATGTTGGGATTAATGTAATACACAGTTATGTAATATGATGTATGTCGAGTAACTTATATCATCGGCGAAACGAAAACATTTTAAAAAGTATTACTTTATAGATTCCATTGATATACAAGATAAACAATGATGGGCCTAATATAGGGCCTTCGAGTACTCCACACTCCCTCCAACACTGAGTTCACATTATTAAAGAAACAGATTGATAGCGATTGTAAAGGTAATCTTTTATCCAAGATAGTGCCAGACCTCTAATACCATAACGTTCGAGTTTTGTTGTAAGTATAGTGTGGTCAATAGTGACAAAGGCTTTTCTAAGATGGATAAGGGCACCAAGGATCATTTCCCTTTGTTATTGGCAGAAGTAATTTCTTCAATTAGTGGCATTAAAGCAAAAGTAGTTGAGTGTGTTTTAAGAAATCCGTATTTTCTTCAGAGAGAATATTATATTTATTAAAAAATGATGTCAGGCGGTTGTTGAAGAGTTTTTCAAGAATTTTGGAAAATTGTGGTAGCAGGGAATCCGTTTTATAATTTGAAAAATCACTGGCATCACCGCTCATCAGACTCATTTGCATAATTTTTATCATTTCTCTCTCTGAAAAGTGAATTCAGCAGTCGCCATGTTTTTGTCAAGTTATTTTGACATTTGAGTATTTTAGAATGAAAATAATGTGGCTCAGCTTTTCGTATAATGGACGTTAGTTTGTCTTAACATGTTTTATAGCAGACTTCATGCAGCTGATTATACGATAATAGGAATTTTTTATGTTTTTGTTTTTTGGAATTAGCTTTCCTAATTCCAGGTGATATCTATGGCTTTGTATTTCTCTCTATGTCTTGTTTTAATTTTCTTAATGGGGCACACTTCTAGAATATTATTGAAGACACTGTAGAATTGTCTGTGAGCATCATTAGGTTCATTGGATATGAGTTATCCCACTTGTGTGATGACAATAAATAGTTTATACACTCAATTTTATCATCAGTAATAAGACGTTTATGAATAAATTCAGGTGTATCACTAACGAATGAATGATAGTCACAAATGGCGAACGCTGGTAAATGATCGATAATATCGTTAACTTAAATCAAAATTTTAACAGATTGACAAATTTTATTAGTGTAAATATTATCTATAAGTGTAGCAGAGTGAGCAGTAATACGGGTTGGTCGATTAATTATTAAAGGGTTGGTCGATTAATTATTAAAGGATATGATCTCTCGTTGAAAATACTAACGATGAAAGTTTTAGATTGTTATTTTTCTTCGCTCTTAAGTAAATCTACATTAAAATCTCCACATATGTATGTAGTCTAATTTTTCATTTCATTTAGAATATTAGAGAAATTTTTATTGAAAACATCAATATGAACGCTTAGTGCTTCATAAGCTTAGTGCTTCGTAAATATATATATAAATCTAGACTATTCTTTATGTGAAATGCTTATCCACGCTTTTATCACTAGTAAACTCGACAATTGTAATTCTCTTTACATTAATTTACCTAAATTTCAGATCAATAGGCTACAAAAATTACAAAACTGC
>WURV02102990.1:0-16372 GCA_011762755.2 Epimenia babai | reverse complement strand
AATAACTTGTTAGACGCGAACATTTTTATACAGCCGTTGACGCTACATTTGTATAGCGTATTGGTGGAGCACCCATCCGGATCCACCGCGGTGGCGGCAACCTCGGGTTCGGAAAAATGCCGCAGCATGTGGGTCCTGAGTGAACCCTTCTGCGTGAACCCTTTAAAGCAATACTGACACACAAACGGCTTCTTCCCTTTGTGTATCATTATATGCCGCTTCAAATTATGTTTGTAATCGAAGCCTTTGCCGCAGAAAGGACACAGGGTTTTGGAATCGCGATGCGCACGTGTCATATGCAGGATGTACAAATCGAACCGATCAAATCGACTTTCGCATGTTTTGACGGGGCATTCGTAGCTATCAAGCGCAATAATATGATCACCACTGGCTATATCCGAATGTTTGGTGATGCCCTCGCTTTTTAGAGTTGCACTCGTATCGACGGGTGTTTCATTAGTACAGTCAATGCTGGGATCATGATATAAATCGCTGGTTGGAAAATTTTCGGATGTATCATCACCCGAATGAGTTATCATCTTACTTTCACTACATACATCGTTATTTCTACGAAGAGTTTCTTGTACTGAATCCATTGATGTTTCTTCCACTTTCTTTTTGCCTTCCTTCTCATCTCGCGCACCCACGAAATCATGAGTCTTATCAATTCCACAATATTCATCCGGAGATTCACGAGACACATTTTCTTGAAATTCTAGACCATTACCGTCACTATTACAAGCATTTGTCGCAGAAGTGATAATATCGCACCCGTTATCGCATTGCTTTGTTGCATCAGGAGCACAATTCTCATTTAAGCAGTCAGTTTCATGATAAACGTAGTCACTTTTCGATATAAAACATTTAGAACAATACACGCAAAGAAACGGTTGCACGTCGCTCTGATTCTGATCCTCGTTCTGTTTAATATCATCACCATCTCTCTGGGATTGGTTCGACTGTTCTATAACAGGCGAATGAACCGATGGATGAGGGATGTCAAAGGAACAATCTCCTAACTGCATTACAGCAGGATTTGGATCCTTATTCTGTTTAGCAACATCGAGACCATCTTCATTAAAGTTGATTGACTGTTTTATAACAGGAGTATCAGAAACATCAAATGAACAGTCTTCTAACTGCATCAACAGAGCGGATGAATCGGAAAGTTCATTTTGGCAAAATCTTATTATATTAAACACTACTTGCTCGATATTTTTTATAGATTTCACAGTTACCGCCGGTTTTGGATTACTTATCTGGTATTCCGTTGCTGCACTCGAAGCATAAAGCTGTAGCTGTCCATCGATACACAAAATTTTCAACAGTAAATCACCACCCTTCATGTCTGGTGTGTCGAGATGTGATTTACAATTGGCGGCATGATGCCGAAAATCCTCCAAGAATGAAAAACTCATTGCCATGGTGATACCTAGAAAACATAAAAGTTATCCATTTCATCAATTATTAAACCTCTTGATAAACAGTGCAATAAACCAATAATGTACACAAAATTTGTCTGTTTGTCAGATTTCACAGAATCTTTAAATATAACGTAATCCAAATTCTGCTTCATGCTCGCAGCCAAAACACAAAAGATTCAAATATACTACTCCTCTGATCAATATCGACTGATTACATAAAAAGCACCACTTCCCTCAAAAATTGCTTCTCGTATATGAGTCCCTCAATAATCAAGACCTTATCTTACCTGATTACCATTTACAAATCCAGTCAATTCTCCTCTCACTCATCCACTCAGCTTATCGCACCAAAACCAAGCTAATAATCAAGACCTTATCTTACCTGATTACCATTTACAAATCCAGTCAAGGCTCCTCTCATTCATCCACACAGCTTATCACACCAAAACCAAGCTAGTGACCATCTATTTCAGTATAGATATTACAGATTCAGTATAGATATTACGGAACAAACTTCTAAAATCACGTTGCTAATTAATGTACCTCCTTACATAGTTTCATGTGACACTTGATAACACTTTTTAACAATGCTTATCACTCAACAGACATCTAATATTAATTCTTATACACCATGTTATATAGTGGAGCTCGCTTAATGTGATTACACTTAATGGAATAATTTGCTTACTGTAATAAAATTACAAAATCCTGAATCACTTGTATGTGTTGAGTGTATTATTTATTACGCTTAATGTGATTGCAGATAATGTAATAGCTCGCCTAATGTAATAATTTTTAAGATCCAATAGCACAATAAAGATCAAATAACTTCGGCTATATTCTGCTATTTCAACAACTCATGTTGTTATTGAAAACTTACAGAGGCATGCATCCTTGTTATACATTTATGACTTTTAGTACGTTATTGAGTTGACAGCACCTAACAGAGTGAAAAATCAGGTGTTGTGAATACCTCACTTAATTTCTCAGTTTTTGTGATCGTAACAGAATCTCTTAAAAATGTAGAGAGTGAGACGATCATTACCCGCTTGTTCCTGTGAACCAATCACATCCATCCTTCAACATAAATTCTTATAAAAACCCAAACTCAAAATTTTTGCTACATTGCATTTCATAATACAACAATCGCAATCTTTTTTTATCGCACACTTTATAAATCTCAAGTTTGGTTTTGATTCAAGAATTTAATTTATCAATCATTTGTATAAAGTGAATGTGTTTGAGTAGATATTAATTGCGAGTCATTTGTAATGAATGATTACGTTATCATGCATCAATAGACCCAGCCTTAAACAGTAGACCAAGTATAGATTACATTATCCATGGCAAAAAAAACTAAATAATGTAGTGTTGACTTAGCGTGCAGAAATATTAAACAAGTGACAATTCGAACTGTTTTAAGAGAGCAGGGTTTTGTAAGGGAACTGTCAATGATTATGAGGATTTTATCGAGTCTTTGCCTGGTATGAGGCAATAAAATTTTTAGGCGAATATTGAGGCGGGCTATAGTTTATTAACCGGCGATTAAATTATTGAACTAACAGTTATTAAACCATTGATGTTCTATGGAACAAACGCGCGCAATGACGATAAAGACAAAGGCGAGCGCAAAATTAATCAACATAGCAAAAGTGATCTACAGAGTTTGGACAGTCAAAGATGACATTCATGGTGTCCATGTATATTTAATAAATTGTCAAATATGAATCACGGACTATATTACTTAACATCCATTACTTGACACGCTATAGTACTTGCGTTACTTTTACTTTTGCTTTAAATTGACATATGAATGTTTTATTTGTGATATTTCGGCTAATGTGATAATTATATGTGGCCAATGCCATATCACATTAAGCGGTCTCCACTATATATACTTTTGCCACTTATTCTCATTCGCATTATTTACATTCACATAACATACCAATTATTTAGAATATTCCTAATATACTTACCTTGTTATTATTGTTCTTTATATGATTAAAATTGCATGCTTTTCTTTTAGATACTGTATTAGGCCTAAAGACACACTACTTTGTGATATAGTATACCAAGGTTGTTATGTAAAGTGAGCTGACTTAATAGTTGTAGGTAAATTTTAATAATTATCATTAATGTATTATTTGTTCGGCCTAAGTGACAGGAGTGGCGCAGTGGTTAAAAACGGCTCAGAAGCAAGCTGGTTTATATTCTGAGAAAGCAAAATCGCCATTTCTCTGCTCGACATAGTAATGCTACTATGTAGAAAATCTGACAAATGGACATAATTATCAGTCACATTTACGAATAACAGCACACCAGTTTAGCGAAGTTAACGTTAGTAACAATAATAAGTATTTGCTCGTCATGACACTCACTACCGTACCATATATCCGTCAAGTTCCTTGAAAGTGTTTGATACACTAAACAGTCACAGATCAACGATTCAATCGTCCGTTGTCACTCATCGTTGTACGATGTAACCATGTTCGATATATTTCTCTGTAGATCCTTATTTTTTACTGCTCTGTAAATAACGGTAGATAGCAAAAATCACACAACCTTTTTCTCATTTTTCTAGTTATGCCCTTGTTGGCCATTTTGACTTCGAAAGTACTTGGTCCGTCTAATAAATATATCACACTTTCACAATTGTATAATTATTGATCGCATTACTAATAATTATGGGCGAAAAACGGCAACTGCTTGGTTATTGGGCTTTCTATCCATAGCATTTTGAAAGTATTTATCAACGTGCCGACGCAACCGCAGGTAATCACCAAAATGTGTGCCGTGTATGTACTTAAAGTACGTATGGACTTAGTTTTTCTGTGCATTGGCCTGCGAGTTGACTTATTGTATCCATTTATTTCATCCAAATGCGTTCTGTTTTTGTTTCACTCCGATTAATTCATTTGGAATACCAAGGCGTTCTCAGGCGTTGCAGTCTGAGTGCGTTTTCGACCTTGGTATTAGGAACGTATTCGTTTGGAACGTTTTCACATAAGGACGGTTTGACAAGAGACGTCGAGCTTTAGAGACGTTTTGGTTAATAAAACTTTTAAGTCACTAAATTCGCTAATGAGATACTTTTGTATCGTTAATCGCATAATTAAACTGAAAGTGTTCAACGTTAACTTATACCGCCTGTACTAGGCAGAACATTGAAATTTGAGACTGAGGTGAGGGTTGAGTTACGGGTTACCAAATTAAATGGTAAAAGTTCGGCATTCGATTGAAATGTCAACTTCGTCGTAGTATTAGTAAAGACTAAAGAATAAGTAGGAAATTTGACGTCGGTTGGTCATCAGTGACTGCGTATGAAAATGAAAATTACTTATAAGTGTTGCTTATTCTTATGTTCTGTTGTAGAATATATCGATCAAAACTTGAGTATTAGTTAGAATCTTTACATACCTCTTTAGTTTTTCATGTTAATGCGTTCATCCTATTCTTTTAGTCGTTTCAAATGTCTGTTTACGGAGTCGATTCTTAATTTCTAATGAATAAATTTTTTTCAGATATAGATATGGCACTTGCTATGCTTTCTTCTGACAAGATTGGGAGTACAACGTTGACCTGTATTCTCACAGTTACGTGTTACGATGGCGATATTCATCTATTCGCATCAACTTCGGCGGATGATCAAGTTTCAAAAATAATAAATAACTATCGTTCTTTATATACGAGTAAATCTATGGAGAGCTTAGTAATTGATCTGCAGGATTTATGTGTGGAGCCGATTCCAGATGTGCATGAATCGAACGATAGCGAGAAAGTGTACATGTCGGCTGTCATGATGAGTGAACCTGCAGAGCCTCTTCAACAAGTTCAGGTGACGAGCAAAGATAGAGAAATAGGCGAACATGAAGAGCTAAGCAAAGAAGATGATGAGATGAACAAACATGAAGAGCAGAGGGAAGAAAGTGAAGAAATGAGCATGCATGAAGAGATGAGCCAACAAAACGGAGAGATAACTGATTTAAATGTTGAGCAGAAAGATCCGTCGGATGTGGTTGATATGGAAAGACCAAAATCAAAAGATGTTACATGTACCAAATCACGTCAAAAAGTTCGACCTTCAAAGTATGATGACTTCATTATTGATGATAAACAGGTTTTTGATCATCAACCAAGTAAGGCAGATTTTACACGTGACCCAAATCGGAATGTCTCAAGCACCGCTGATGTCATCAGTCGTAACGTTATAAAACTTCAGAGAGAGTGTCCAAATTGTGGCGAGGTCTTTCGTGGTTACGCGACGCATAAACGCCACGTCGACGCGTGCCGCGTTGTTAAGTGCAAGTACTGCGTGGAGATTTTCGACTCGCGTTTATCATTGCGCGTTCACGTTAGTACAGATCATGTGATCGGTGGAGGTACTTGTAAATATTGCGGGTTATTAGTGAACAGCATTCAGCAGTTAGATGACCATTTTAGGGTTTGTGAAAGTATTTTGAATAAATATCGGTGTATTGTATGTCGAGAAAAGTTCCCCTCTAATAACGAGCTGAAGCAACACGAGGAAACGCATTTAGTATCAAAGTTTACGTGCAATTTGTGTAATATGAATTTAAAGACTAAAGGTACGTTGAAACGGCATTTTAGAAAACACGCGCAAGAACCTTTGACGGATGTTTTAACCGAAAATGACAGGAGAGTAACGTCAAAAATAGAATTGGAAATTGTTGAAGATTTAAATACTTTATTCGATGACAGCAACAAGACAGAAGTTGATGAACCTAACAGTGAACACACAGTGAGCCAAATTCTCATCGCAGATGCTTTAATTGACTTACATGGAGATAACAGAGAGGGCGATTTATCAGGAAATGCATGCTTCATATGCGAGTTATGCGACGAAATGTTTTCGTCCGTGAAAGAACTACGCATCCACGTGACGTCCCATTCGAGAAAACATAAATTCCCGTGTACTTTGTGTCGTAAGTCATTCCCGTTATCGGACGAGCTCTCGCGGCATATGCTGGAGCACAGCGGTGATAAACCGCACAGGTGTCGCTTGTGTCATAAGCGATTCGCCAAAGAATCCAGTTTGCGTACCCATATGGTGACTCACGAAAGCGTTAAGCCGTTTCTGTGCAAGTACTGCGAGCGGACGTTCCCGACGTTAATCCAGCTGGAGTGTCATATAGCTCGCCACACCGGTCTCAAGCCGTACAAGTGCGACAAATGCGACAAGTCGTTCGGGCACAAGTCCGCGCTGCACGTGCACAAAGTCGCGCACGACGACAACATGCGCTTCCAGTGCATGACCTGCGGGAAGATGTTCGCACGTTCGACGCAACTAGCTCGACACAACAAGGTACACACGGGCGAACGGAACGTTCCCTGCGCGGTGTGCCAAAGATGGTTCCCGTCGCGCGATAACTTACGTAAGCATATGTCGACCCACGACGCCGCGCGTTCGCGACCCTTCGCCTGTTCTATTTGTAACAAAGCGTTTTACACGAAGAATCATCTGGAACAACATAAGCGAACGGTCGCGTGCAAATCTGGCGCTCTCTTGTAGGACTACTGTGTAACATCGCTCTTTCTTTGAACGTTATATCAATTCGGAAGTTGACTTAAGTAGTAAGTCACACAGTGGCAGTTGACTCTTTTTATGTAGTTAGTCACCCAGCGGCAGTTGACTCTTGTTATGTAGTAAGTCACGCAGCAGCAGTTGACTCTTTTGCAGTAAGTTACGAGGAAATAATAAAGTATTATGAGGGAGGGTGTGGGCTAACATTCAAAGACCACAAGCAGAACGATAGCAACAACAAATAAAAAATAAGAAATACAGTGATATTCTTTTATTTATTTATTTATAGTAGTACCTATATATTTATATAGTACCTAAGTAATCGTTGTGAAGGCCAATTTCATTCATGGTCCTTATAAAGCTAGCCAATTGTGGTTAACACGAGTATTTTATTAGCCTCACTTATATAAGGGATGGGGGGGAAAAATATCCAATGTGAAAAATCCACTGAGTCCGGGCAGACAATTGACCTTTTTCGATTCACGCCACCGGTTCCAGATGTCTACATACGAGCTACATATGTCGCACACTCCGCTAAGTCTATGATAGGTCCATGTTTATTTACAATGAGACGACATAGCGGGGAGTAAGCGACAAAGATCATATGAAGAGTATCTGGCAGACCCTGGGAAGGTTAATGGCAATCATATCAACGACCAAACGGTACGAAATCGGCTTCGTAAAGCAGGGTTACGATGTCACCAAATTTATCGTGGCGTAACCCTCGACAACATCTGCAGGGACCGTCGTCTGCAGCGGTGTAGGACTCATCGTCGATGGACACAAGCAATGTGGAACACCGTACTTTTCAGTGATAAGTCCCGCTTTTAATCTGCTAGGTTGTGAAGGCAGAGAACTCATTTACAGAAGTTTATATCAGTGAAGTTTTTTCGCCGTTGTACCCTTTGGCAAGTAGCCTATACCAGTGAGATTTATTTGTGGCAAAATAAATCGGCATTTACTGGGGAAAAATTTGCGAGGGGCTTCCTGACACCGTTATAGGAATGCCGTTCCCCGATAAATTGTTGTAAACTTATTTGACAAGCTGCCGAGGCGGTTTTTACGTGCAGTATATAAATGTCACATATTGGACTACTAAATAAAGAATTGAACTGTAAGTGTAAAAAAAGGAAAAGGCGAGGTTTTGGTGCTGCTTAATAATTAAATGTCAGTTGCATGTACAACATTACCCTGTTACATCCCTGATACATTTTTATAATAAACTTTCACGACGAATCTTTCTCGATATTCAAGCACGAAAATCTTGCTTATTTCCTATCGTGGAAGGCGCGGGGAAAAATCCTTGGCTTGTGCCGGTTTGATCTCCCAACCTCTAGCATGAAAGGCAATGCTTCTCACCAGTGCACCACTGGCGCCAACGCGTAAATCATAGCGATGAGAAATGACCATAATAAATACTTTAAAAATCGCTGCTACTAAATGCATAGAAAGACTAGAACAGCAACTCTGTTAAAATACGGTAGAATAAATCTGGCATCAGTATTTAAAGTTGATGTATCTTACAATATTGACATATCTACGACATTATCAAATCTCAAATGACCTTAAATCTCGGAAAATCTAATGCATGTAGCAATATTAATCACGAGATCTATGAAAATCGCTTAAATTACCAACATTGTTTGAAATTCACACTAGTGCCAATTTCCAGTGGCTACCCATTGACCCAGTGTATTATCGTGATATGTCAGTGATATTTCCAGTGGCTACCCATGGACCCAGTGTATTATCGTGATATGCTTCAGTGATATTTCCAGTGGCTACTCATGGACCCAGTGTATTATCGTGATATGCTTCAGTGATATTTCCAGTGGCTACTCATGGACCGAGTGTATTATCGTGATATGCTTCAGTGATATTTCCAGTGGCTACCCATGGACCGAGTGTATTATCGTGATATGCTACAGTGATATTTCCAGTGGCTACTCATGGACCCAGTGTATTATCGTGATATGGTCGACGTCCGAAGTGACAATCATCACTGGACCAGACCCGTGGTCATCGATGTATATGCCGGTGATGTGTTGCCCGGCGACTTTGACGCACTGGTCGTATTTCTGCAGATTCAGCGAGTTCCAGTCGGACTCCTTCGGTACGACGTACACATAAAGTAAACCTGCGCACAGATTATCCGATAAAATTTTGCATCGAGTGTAGTAACCATGGTATTATCTCGCTTGATTTGATAAGATGGCCGCAGCATTTGCAGTCAAAAGGATCACGGTTTCAGACAATTACTACCGAGGCAGATTATTGTACATAAGATTCAGGAAAATCATTTGTATAGGCTTATTAAAGGTACACTTGTGAAATTGGACAATCTAGCGAAGTCACCGTTCCTCAATCTAATGTCGCATATCTTAATTCGACACCGCAATACAGTCAATATGTTTAAGTTACTTACGAAATAACATTAGGCATCAAACGTGCACCGCAAGTACATTAAATCACATCAGTATCTAGAATGTTCTTACAACAATAACAGCATCTATAAAACACAGTCGATCATTCTGTCTATGACAAAAGTAAACATTTCTGACATGAAGTGACAAATCTAAGGAAAGCGACATCCGACTGAATACCATATTGATACAAACATCTGATATTATTTATTATTACCTTGAGGAACCTCTAAAAATGACGGCAGAAATAATATTGTTTGCTGATGTACTGTAAATGTTATTTTGATATATACGTAAGGGTATACGTATATAGGAGTAAGTCTATTAAGCTCATTGAGAGGGTTAAGTCGGTTGAGAGAGCGTTGGAGTATACACCAAACGCCAAAGGTTTCCAAACTCGAAAAATAGGAAAAATAATGTTTTTGATTGTGTTACTGGACAAGATACTTTATCCTGCATGCTGCGGTTGGCTTCGCCGTATGCACCGGAAAGATTTCTTCATGACCATTGACAACTCGAACAAATATGTTGCGAGAATACAAAAAAGCGAGGGACATACTGGTGCCCGCTAAAAAAGCCGTTATAATAATGTTTGAAACGGTCGTTTGGCAAGTTGTGCAAGCGGTTTCAAAATGCCTTGTATAGACGTCGCACAATTTTTACTTTTCGTTAACGAAGCAGCACGAAACGCCGATGGCAGCTGGCTATGGATTGACTAAATTCTCTCGCCTATCGCTAATTCAAGAATCATTCATTAATCTAAATGAGAGTAACATAAATGGAGATCAGCAGCACAGCCCTGTGGAATGAAGTTACATTCTTATAGTAGTGGGAGCAGTCAGCGTAGTGGTGATGTCATTGGACTTGAATCTATAGAAGACCCTGAATTGATTGCCCCCTCAGCCAGTATGCTATATGTGGCATTTTTCGGGCGTAGAGTGTCTTAAACCCTGTCTGCAGGTTTGGGTACCCCCTGTTGTGTGGTTATGTAGGGGTTTCTGCTTTCTGGATGGTTTCTCTCTCCGCAATCTCAAGATCTCATTGTGTATATTAGCAACTATCGCATACTTATAGGAGCGTACAACATACTCATGTAAGCGTTTAAAAGCATGATGAATGGACGAAGGTCAACCGTCTTACTCTTCCCAGACTCACTTTTCTCACTAGTGTTTTTCCCCACCCCCGTATAACTAAGCCTAATTCATTTGGCATGTTTACTGCATACGCTAGCTAAAATGGCCATAAATAGCCTACACAATGATTACCTCGCTAATCCGCCCATAACAAACAACATATTACAGTAAACATCGCCTCACCAGCTTCTGTGCCGATCGCGAGAAGTGACCCATGGAGCGAGATCCTTTCTGGGATATGTCTCAAGCAGCCAAAAACATTGTATATGCTCTGCGTGCCATTGTTGTAGACATATAGGCACTTCTCCCCTGTAATACATGAGGCTCGGGTATTGTAAAATTACACCTCACCCGACGATAACGCTCAAAATATATATCTAATGAATCGCATCAATTTTATCAACCGTTTGTTTAGCCCAGACAAATTTTTGTATCAAGCTTTATATAAACATACGTGTAGAATTGGCCTATAAATTAGATTACCAATAACTTTACAAGCAGAGGCTATTCAGGATCTTTAGGTGAAGTTTATTTATTAAACACAGGGATTGTTTCCTGGATCAGTATGCCGCAATCAAATATACTTTATTAAACATTAAGTAAACTTTATAAAACGATCTGGCGAGAGGGCAAGAAAATGTAGGCTTGGATAATATTGGAATGTAAGTAGAGCATCAATATATGTAAACCAAACAAATATGTAAGTGGTTAGGCCAAAAAATACCCCACCGCAGGGCTTGAATATGACAAATCCCCGTTCTAACCAGTATACCACATGTGGTATATTCAGGCAAAGAGTGCTTTAAACCCCGCCATATTCAAAGGACCTCGCTAACCGTTGCAATGTGGTTATGTCTATGCAAGGGCTCCTTACCTTTGACTGTGATGTTGTTCGGACGTTTAGGGCTGCCTCAAGGTGCTTACCTATCCCCTATCTTATTAACTTTTTACGAATATTTACTTAATCATTATCTGTCATAGAATTAGCAGTATGTTGGTAGACTGGCACTTGGAACCAGTGATGCTAGAATAGGGAGAGTCCAGGTTAATGCTCTATACGAGCACTGCCCAAATAGTGGCCTGCAGCATGCTGAATACAGCAAGCACTTCAAAGTCTTTGATCAAGGACTTGTATAAGCAGCACGGTTATTAAGTGAATTCGGGCATGGATGGTACACGATGTCTATTAAACAAAAGATTAGCAGCGCGTTCTGATCACCCAATCGGCTCGGAATACATTTGTCAATAAACCAATAGCCGGTCGTGACAGCTATTAACAAGGGAACATTTGACTGCAGCTTCAACATTGCGCATGAGTGAATATGCGCTCAATTTTGAAGCATTAACCAATTCTAGCAAATCTAATTTTTCACATTGAATATTCTAAAATATTAATTATTATAAATTACTATCACATTGTATATGTAAATATGTTGTACATGTTGTTACTTTAAAAGCATGTAAAATAGTCATAGAAATAAGCACCTCCGATGTCAGCAGTTGCCAATGCGGCCCTTGAAGAAATTAGTTGGGCTGTCCTGCTCTATACCCCACATACCGATAATTATGAGATATTCCTCTATATGCACACAAAAATATATTAGTTAAGAAGTAAGCCAAGGCCCATTACAAAATTTCTATTTAAACTTTTTTTGCGATAGGGCATAACAATAGTTAATCACAACTGGCTGAAAAAAAAATTGTAAAGAAAAACGATAACATCAAAAGCAAAGGAAATAAAGGGAAAAGATCTTGCATTTTGCAAGCCCCTAAGCAATCACGACCTTCAAATGATGTTGGCGGTCTAACGCATAAAAAATTCCAACTAGAAGAGATTCCATCTATTGTAAATTTCTCATAAACAAACTCATACTTGTTACTCCAGTGAGACCAACAAAAAGGCCATTCCGATAGATGAACGAGTGAACGAGGGATCCGACCGACACGATCATGCGAGGTTTAATGAGTTCGTTAGTGATACCTGATGTGAAGTGCCATAACATGACATTGCCCTCAAGGTCGACCGATATTACCTGCACAAAACAGGTACAGTGCTAATTGATAAGTAACATAACATTATAGAATGCATCTTATGAGGGGGATTTTTCTATTGACCGGTATGGGGTTTTTTGTAGATATGTACGAATAGGTTACCATTAACCCTTTTGTCTTTGAGAAAACTACACTAGACTTTGGTTATTGTTATTATTGTGGTTAATTTGGTTATAGTTGGCCTCAGTCATTATGGAAATCACGGTAGTGCAAACTACTTACTCTGAACAGAGTGACATTCTTTGTCCATTGACAGCACTGGTGCCTAACACCAACAAACACAGCCTACTCATTACGCGTGTCATGCGCTATACTGAATCTTTAGTTAGACAGCACTCCGAGAGGCAACGGAAAGAGATAAGGTCTACGTATAACTACTCTCTGCGAAAGCCCACCCACACGGGAATGAAGGTGTGTTGTCCCAGACAATGACGGAATTGAACGAGGGTCGGGTGAGATTCAAATCCAGCCATGACGCCATGAGATCACCCGCCCCACGGTCTTTATTAAGAGCAAGACATCACGACAGAAAAGTGAATGGTAGTTGTAGTAAAGTTGCGTAAATAGCGATTTGAATTAGCAATAACCTCGTATGGACAAATTTATGAAGAGATTACGTTTCAATTTAAAAACAATTGCAACTCATCCTAATACCTGGTTCCTCCATAGGCATGTTCGTACGACCTTATTTGACACATGACCTGTCAGCTTACAAACAAACGTCGCCCCACCCGGACTATCCAACCGCCAAATAGGTTGACCTTGTAAACAGGTGTCACTGGAACTCGTGGTAAAATACGCCCCGTAACGACTGAAATTAATGTCAAAGTTGCGATGATAATGAACATTTTCGTAACCATATAGTTACTCATTTACTATCGAAGAAGGCAAGAAAGGGTACGCCAACAGATCCGGAACCACAAAGTAAATATTAAGCAACATTCGCAAACAGTTCACAAAAAAGAATGGGCAGATGATAAGATTGTCATCAAGCACATTGAGCAGATCTGGCTATGCCTTCTCCAGGTTACAGCTACAGTGAACTGAAGCTATAAAAACATGAAGAAGAAGGGGTCATAGGAATCCTAAAATCTTGTTAAATTTCTGAAAAAAAAGGGGGAAGACTCGGAGCAACACACCATCCACCAACAGCCAAAACAAATACGCACTTTCGGCCACCCTTGTAAAGGGCCAAATCCTCCCCACACGACGATTATCTCTTAATCAGCTTATCATCGTACACATAAATACACATTTATTTACTGTAAATACTTGATGAAAAATAATGTATTGCAAGAATATCAAGTGCTAATGCAATATTGATACTGAACCTATGAGACTCCAATCATGGCAACAATACACACGAAAATGGATCACCCGAAAACTGTGACTCATCAAAAAATGTGTACTCGTCATTCTGGGAATGTTGCAAGTTGTGAAAATAATTCAGTTTAAAAATGATTTTTAAATTCTGTATTATTTCTTACAAATTCCGGAATTTTGAGAGTCAGCAGGATCCACGTGAAAATCATACCATTCCACTATTGACGTATTTCAAACATGCAGGAAAACATGTCACAACAATCTGCTCAAAAAACTTTTTACATAAAATTCGTGATTAACAGACGGGCAAATGAAAAAACCTACTCAACACATCGGATATAGCAGTAAGTACCGGACAAGTAGCATAGATCATGATAAGGCGTTTCTGTCGATATTTCAATACAATAATTACGTTAATATATTTTTAAGTGACAAATTTTGCGCGTTCACTCGTGTATATTTTTCTACATTGTAATATAACAATGCTCATTGTCTTTTTGCTACCAATGATACGCGTTGACTTCTCACAATGGATAAGCGATTTGGGTCAAGCGGAGGTCCAAGTCTGTGTAATAAACTTTTTGAACATTCAATCAGCTTCATCTTTATCTCGTTCAAATTGGACCTCAAGACATTTAAACAGGTGAATGAAATTAGCCCTGGAATTAGGCAGGATTACATGCGCTATTAGTGACCTCACCTAATGTATATGAGAAGTTTGGTAAGGTAATTGCGGTTATAGAAGTTAGTAGGCTGGATTACATGCTCTATTAGTGACCTCACCGAATGGATATGAGAAGTTTGGTAAGGTAATTGCGGTTGTAGAAGTTAGTAGGCTGGATTACATGCTCTATTAGCGACCTCACCTGATGGATGTGATGGGTTTCGTGTGGTAGTTAAGGATGTGGAAGTTGGTAGGCTGCCACGGACCCGCGTCGCCGAAACGCCCGATCACAGACACGAGAATGGCCGATGTATGATGCACGGATATCACCGTCAATGTAACGCTGCCATGTTCACCTTAACAATTAATGCTTATACATCTCAATACTTCAGACACGGGGGTATCAGGTGCCCTCAGTTAGTTACTGAGGCTGATCATCTAGGACCTGGGTGATCATCGTGTAGCCATTCTTGGCCTTTAGAAAGCTAATATATATGGTTAACAATAGAAATTGATTAGTTTCAGTTATAAGAGGAGGGGGAAAACAGTCCTAGCGAAAAACCCATAAAATCTGGGCAGAAAACCGACCTTTGTCCGTTCATGCCAACGGTTCCAAATGCCCACAGACAGCTTACATAAGTTGCACACTCCGCTAAGTTTTAGAGCGTTGAAGGATATTGAAAATGAAAAGACAAAATAGTGGAGAAGTAAGCACTATAGGGATCATCCAGAGAGCATCTGAAGCATAGCTATATCAGTGGGCAGAAGCCTTCCATAGCCATACTATAAAGGCTACGTAGACCCTATGGGCAGACGAGATTCAAAGCACTCTTCGCCTGGCAAATGCCGCAGGAAGTATACTGGCTAAAGCGAAAATTGACCCGGAGCCTTCTGGATTCAAGTCAAATGGTCCAAACACACCGCTAACTGCCTACACTAAAAATATATTGCAAATTCATATAGCGGCATGTACTATTTTGAATATTTACAGTACCTACTCACAATTTACAATGTGTATGAATAGGCTAGGACTAACCTCATGTGGCCCATTATTAACTATTTACATAGCTAGCCTAAACTGCCGTTGCTACATTGACATCTATTGCTAAAATAGTCAGGGTAATATACTATGATGAGAAAGGTAATCGCTTAATTAAATAAGGGCATTATGTAACGATAATACAATGATAGCAAGGCCACAAATTCTAACATCTTATTAAATACGTTATAGAAGTGCGCATTATTATGCGCATGCGCATAATTAGACAATGGAATGTAGGTACAAACATCCGAAACTGCATTCACACATCGATGCATTTTTTACCAACTGAGATGTAGTTAAAGGTAATCTATGTGGATGTAGTTACCGCTGTGTCTGTAGGCGATAATGCCGTCGACTGATTGTGTACCGCTATGTACCACGCAAGGGGGAGATAAACCCGATATGACGTATTCATCGTAACAGATCACCGAACCATCGTTAAATCCCAGGAACATCTCATTTTCTGCGCAAAACATCGTTATTAATATAGCACGCGGAATAATGAATTAATATACATTTGTAGATGGTCATCTAGCAAAATTGCCAATGCAAAAGAATTTTTAGGCAGGCCTACAAACATATCTACGATATTTACGAATAAAAGTAGCGAGTTCAGTGAATAACGCTAAATTTACAATGTCCCACAGGCATACATAACTCGGAAGAACTAATATCACCTTGATTGCAAATTTTCTGATGAGAACTCACTCAGGTGAGCTAAAACTGTGACCTAATCTTTAGTCTGATTGAATATATCAACTTATACAGT
>WURV02102879.1:0-20019 GCA_011762755.2 Epimenia babai | reverse complement strand
ATTGGTCCTAACGGAATAGAGGACGTCACATCGCGGAGTAAACGTCAGTGGGCGACTTACCGCTCTGATGATGATCAAGCCGCCATGCTTGTTAAAAAAGACACACGGGGTCGACTGCTTTTGGTGGGTTCCTTTCGACATCGTTATTTTACTTCTGTAATACACAGCAAGTGTCTATCCTTTTTGGGATACACCAAACAAACAAAATTGCGGGAAAAAAACTCAAAACAGATATAGGATAGTGTCTTTATGGCTGTCATAACTGAGGTCGGTTTGATAACGAAAAATGATCCGAAATTACTATACAATAAAAATTACTACGGGACATAATGCTGTCCCTGCAGCAGTTTATTGTCGAAAGTTGTCGCCCTTTGTGTCGTCTGCCAAAAGCCATCCAATTCAAACAGTAAAGAATACGTCTATTAAAAAGATTTAAAATTTAAAATGTAACAATGAAAATAACAAAATCAAGGCTATCAAGTCGTCTAGTGTTACCATGAAACCAGGTGGAGAATAGCCTATCCACATGTGGGTCAAAGCATGTTTGCATTTGGCTTGTGGCTTAAGTTAAAATTGCTCAAATTAGAATAAGTTATTTAACTATCGGATTATTTTTATTTAATTATTATAGTACAAACCATGAATTATTATAACCTATACTATAGTTATAGTATAACCTAAGACTTCCATTAATAAATAAGCAGGTGTTGTGACTACCAATTACTTTATGTTATCAACTTTCAGTTTCACTCACTATAATTTATTAACTTTTTAAACGCTTAATAAAGATTATTACACCTGATTCTCAATAGTATTTTACCTTTAAATAGAAAGATTTTGCTAATTTGAGGAAAATCCATTTCTTACATTTAATCTTACATATTTTCATGTAATTAGAAATTGATGCAAATTATAGTTTGGCAGCTTTAATATTGTTCAAATGACAAATTAAAAAATATATAAAGAATGTGCTGCTCTTAACAGTAACCTATCAAATAAACGGTCATAACTCCAACGCATGTCGACATATTAGCTTGGTTTGAAAGGTATTCACATAGTTTGAACAGGTGATAGAATCTTCAATTTCTCTCCATAGTTTCACACTCGCTATTGAAATGACAAAAGTTTTTGTTTTTATTTTACCTAAACGAAATCCTCTTCATTCTTCATACTACAGTGATCTACAGTAAAATGGATATAGAAAAAGTTACTTTCACTACAGTAAATAATTGACATAAAATTATTATTGCAATTTTTTCTGGATATGACATGATAATGATATATATTTCTCCATGACAGTTTTTTTTCAATTTCTACTCCTATATAATATTATTTTGTAATATTCATCTGTTCTAAAGAGAGGCCATTTATATACAAGAATGTTTCATTTGATTTTTTTTTTGGCCAAATTGAATGAAATTAGCCTCGCTAATGTTTATGAAATGTTAGTTTACCTGAAGCCACTAGCTTAACTTTGATAGTTTATATGTAATAAAATATGTCGATCTCATCAGGGGAATTTATAGAATATAGTAGGGTTAGGCTAGTGGGCTATTATTATGAGCAAATATTCATTTCACATATCCAACATGTTGTTCACATCCTTTACATATACAATTAATAGTTTAAGGCCTGTAATGGATGCTTGAGGTACGCCGCATGACACCTCTCATTAAACATATATAAACGATACACCTCGTTCACAATTACAATCACATCATTACAGGAAGGTTCTTTGCGCCATGCAAACCGAGAATATCTCATCCAACCATCTGACAGATCAGGGCGTCACGTGATGCACCGAGCTCGCCGAAATTGCGGTTATTATCGTGTGTTATTCTCATTTATTTAGATCGTGTAATTGTAAGTGGACATCCTGTAACATTCACTACAGCCTCGAAATACCTTGGTCTTTACAATGATTCAGGAATTACATAGAATCATCTTTATTATCAATAGCACAAAAAAAGAGAGTTAAGGCCATTATATGGCGATTTGGTCAAAATAAAAAAATATATCAATAAATCAACTGCTCTATCATATATCACGCCTCATTAATTAGGTCCCACCTTGAATACGTATTATCTATATGCTGTTGCAATACAATGTCAAGACACTACAAAATATGTAAAACGGATGCCGTGGGATCATGCAGCAATGCTCCTCATGGATGAAATCAGAATACCTCCGTCAAGTACTGACGATATCAACTCTTGAAAATCGATGCAAATATTTCTCTCTGTGCAATTTCCACCAATTATGTAATAACATTTCACCCAATTTAGAACTATGTTTCTTTCCGTCAAAACCAATAGAATACCTGCTCTGATCAAACTATAATTCAGATTTAAAATATCCAAGAATGAATAAGTCTGTAGGACAGTGTGCATCTTGGTCCAAAGACATTCAATATATGGCCTATGAATCTCCACCCAAAATACCTCTTATAAAATTTTTTTAAACTAAAAGAATATTTGCCAAACTTCTGATACATAACCATATCCCTTTTTTCTCAATAGCCCAGGGTGATTATATATATATGTGTGTGTGTGTGTGTGTGTGTGTGTGTGTGTGTGTGTGTGTGTATGTATGTGTATATTTATGTATTTATATTAAATTTCATAGACTTCTGTTTAGTATAGTACCAGTTATCTACAGGCACGTATATATATATATATATATATATATTATTAGGCTGCCTTATTGATAACCACTATAATTAATTTCAAATAAAAAAAATCATAATGATAGTAATAAAAATTAAATTGTATTATGTGATCACAAGCAAATTCGCAATCGTTTGACTACGCCCGATGAAGTTTATTTGTATACAATAGCTCATCTGTTAGTCGAAAAGGGGTTACCTCTAATTTTTGATATAGTTACTTATGATATGGTTACTTATGACATGGTTACTTTTTAGATGGTTACATATGATATGGTTACATATGATATGGTTACATATGATATGGTTAGGTATGGTATGGTTACTCGTGATATTGTTACTTATGTGGTCACTTATGACACGGTTACTTTTTATATGGTTACATATGATATGGTTACATATGATATGGTTACATATGATATGGTTACATATGATATGGTTACATATGATACGGTTAGGTATGGTATGTTACTCATGATATTGTTACTTATGTGGTTACTTATGACATGGTTACTTTTTATATGGTTACATATTATATTGTTACATATGATATGATTACTTATGATATGGTTACGTATAATATGGTTACTTATGATATGGTTAGGTATGATATGGTTACTTATAATATGGTTACATATGATATGGTTACATATGATATTGTTACATATGATATGGTTACTTATGATATGGTTACTTATGATATGGTTACCTATGATATAGTGACTTATGATATGGTTACTTATGTTATGATTACTTATGATATGGTTAGGTATGTTATGGTTACTTATGATATGGTTAGGTATGTTATGGTTACTTATGATATGGTTACCTATGATATAGTTACTTATGATATGGTTACATATGATGTGGTTTAGTATGGTATGGTTACATATGATATGGTTATTTATGATATGGTTACTTATGATATGGTTACTTATGATATGGTTACTTATGATATGGTTACTTATGATATGGTTACATATGATATGGTTACATATGATATGGTTATATATGATATGGTTACATATGATATGGTTACTTATGATACAGTTACTTATGTTATGATTACTTATGATATGGTTAGGTATGTTATGGTTACTTATGATATGGTTACTTATGATATAGTTACTTATGATCTGGTTACATATGATGTGGTTTAGTATGGTATGGTTACATATGATATGGTTATTTATGATATGGTCACTTATGATATGGTTAGGTATGTTATAGTTACTTATGATATGGTTACTTTTGATATTGTTACTTATGATATGGTCATATATGAAATTGTTACTTATGATACGGTTACTTATGATATGGTTACATATGATATGGTTAGGTATGTTATGGTTACTTATGATATGGTTACTTATGATATGGTTACATATGATATAGTTACATATGATGTGGTTAGGTATGATATGGTTACTTATGATATGGTTATTTATATGGTTACTTATTATATAGTTGCTTATTATATGGTTATCACGGCATCCCTCATGTCTGTGTTTAATTGAAGGTCTGTCAAGCACTTTCAGAGCATGCCTAAGAATTTCCTACCTACAGACTCTTTGTTCTCGTATACGTCTCGATTTTTATTCTTTTTTGGGCACATAGTATATAATTTTTCTGCTGTGCACAATAAAGCTTTTTCATCTTGAAAACAAAGGAAATGATTTTCCATAATGCGTTTTATTAGACAATCTTCAGATGCATCATTACGGACTACTGTCCCACTCTGTAATCACCGTGTGACAAGGGGACGGAAAAAGGCAGTGGTAGAGCGCCTGCCTCCAAACCAGAAAGTCGATGGTTCGAATCCAGGCAATGCCACTACGTTTTTCCGTTGTATCTTTGGGTAAGGTACTTAATCCCGTTTGCTCTGGTCGACTAAGCCATAAATAAGTACCGGTGGAATTTTTTGTGGCAAAGCAATTTTATACGCACTGTAAAAGTAAATTTGCGAGTGGCTTACCGGCACCTGTGATAGAGCTGCTAACCCATCTGTAAGTCCTGGCAAACCGTCACTTCCTAGTTAATCATAGCAACCGTAAATTTGTAAAGTGTCTTTGATAGCCATGTGTTAAAAGAGCAATATAAATCATTAAAATATATTTTCATTTCACTTGCCAAGCAGCGGTACCAGCTTTAGAGCGCAGGGTAAAACTGCCTTATTTACTTACATGTTGACATTGACAGGTGAAATTAACGCACCTAAAAAAAGCGAAAGTCAAGAAGACACCAACACATACGTGGTTGAGCTGGTTATAATGTTCGACTACAGCATGTTGGAACGGTAAATTTTGAGGTTACGTTAGTGCCAATTCACGCTGCATGATAGCAGTAGGTGACGGTTTCGATATGCAGCGGACATACACCAAATATTTGTTAGTGCATCGAAATTCCAATGAATATTATTCTCATGTTTCATAATAATATTGTTAACGGATATATTTACACCCATCGTATGTGTTGTATCATAGGATAATGTCAAAGAGGTTGTCAATGTTTTTGAACAGCTGGGGAGTAAGGCACATAAAAACTATACCTCTGATGGGACTCGAACCCACGACCTCTGGATAACCGATCCGGTGCTACCAACTGAGCTATATGGGGTTTATATAGGACGTTACCTCCAGGGGTAGCGGTACCTACGTATCGCCAAATAACCCGTTCTTTGCCGCAGTTTGCGATATTTTATCTGACAAGACAGAGACGATTAATGTTAATCCATTGGCTTACTTGGGAAGAAGTATTTTGTGTTTTGGTATTTATACCTCGGGTTGGCCTCGTACTTGACATGTTGCTACATGTGCGCTTATTCCTGTATCAGCACCTCCATGAATCAGCACATCTCTAAATCATCACATCCCTGAATCAGCACATCCCTGAATCATCACATCCCTGAATCAACACATCGCTGAATCATCACATCACTATATCATCACATCCCTGAATCTGCACGACCCTAAATCAGCACACCCCGAATCCGCACATCCCCGAATCCGCACATCCCTGAATCAGTACAACCCTAATCATCACATTCCTGACTCAGCACATCGCTGAATCCGCACATACCTGAATCAGTACATCCCCGAATGCGCACATCCCCGAATCAGCACATCCCTCAATCCACACATACTTAAATCAGCACATCTCTTAATTGGTCTCAGGCATGTTCGATAGGTGAAAGGTCGAAGTTCGAAGCAGACCAAGGCGTGGTTTCATATTGCTGTATCCCGATGGAGTCTTGAGTTTTCCGTGCCGTGTACGGCCGAGCATAATCCTTTTGGAATATATGGAGATTTCGATGGTCGTTCATCAATGCATTGCGATTGGTACCAAAATATTGTGGATGTAGCCCCGTGCTGTTGGCTTGCCATCCCGGACAAGGATATTTGTATGGCAATGTGTGGATATTCCGTGCAACCCCAGAACATTGCCGCAATGAAAACACTCACCGCATTCCATTGTTTGCATGCCAGGGTGTAAGATGTGTAACCAAAATACTAGGCCTATCACAATCGTCTTCTAGCGTATGTCGGTAACAGTAACCATAGACAACAGGTCCCTTAGATATGTGTTCCCTATTTGTTTCGCGAACTGCCACCTGTAGATATACGACACAAATGTGTGTTTTTGATCCGATTAGAGCAGACACGAAGCCTTGTACATCCCGGGATTCTCGTGTAAACCAAAGGGAAGGAGAGGCAGAAAGTAATGGAAATCGTTCGATGCTTTGGGCTACACAAATTTATCAAATGTTGACATTGTCCGATATTGCGGGTTGAAAATGTTGACGATTGTTTAATATTATTTGAAAGGTGGAGAGGGGTGATACTTGAAGGACAGAATGGCGTCGAACGTCTTCGAGAATACGCAGCGATAATTGTAAATGAGGTAAGTGTCCTAAAATCCTAAAATGAACGAGCCCACGCGATATCTCGTTAACATTTTGCGTTCTTGAAACGATAGTTACTAGCTTTCGGTTTCTGCTACTATAAAAATAATGCATATGTATGATATATAATCTGTATGCTTAGTCACTTCCCTTTAACGCGTTAAGTCCTTGAGTCGGAGCTCTGTAAAACATGTCAGCAGGCTTCATGTTTTTTACTTCCCCAACATATATCAACGCAAAGGCAAACGACAACATTTGTATACTACTATATCATAGATTTCATCGTGGTCTTATGACCATTTGGGTTCGTCATAACCCATAAAATAGTATGCTCGTTGTAGGCATCAATTAATTTTTCGGTTTCGACACCAACCCGCTTACGAGCCGCTATTTCGTTGTAGTATTTTTACTGTACGGACAAACATAATCACCAGAGTTACGTGTTGAATACTCGTGTATCATTAGATAAACGCGCGCAAGAAATTTCTCTGGGTAGAGCACTGCGCTAATGCCGTATTTCTTGCAACTATTGACGATTTCTTATAAATATTTACTAGCGCAAGAAATTGCAGCAAGAAATATCGCAGTGTAAACATCCTCTAAGTCATCACACTGCGAAGGCTTATATTCTTGTAGTCATTATAATAGTTATCGTAGGTATTGTGAGCATTGCAATTATCACATCACAAAAATTTTGTGTAATGTTTTTTAATTGCACTTCGTTAAGTGCTCCAACGATATGAACCAACTTCACGAGGCAGTCTTACGAAGAGCTCTAAGATTAATTAAGATAATTACCTATCCGGGATGAATGAGGGTCACATGCATGGGGATGGTGAGATAAGGAAGAGATAAGCTCCATTGCCTCCATTCGGGAAGCATGCATCAACATCCTATACAAGAAACGGATATCCTATAGAAGAAACTAGAATCCTATACAAGAAACTGGCATTCTATACAAGCAACTGACATCATATACAAGGAACTCACATCCTATACCAGAAACTCACATCCTATACCAGAAACTGACATCCTATACAAGAAACTGGAACCCTATACAGAAAACTGACATCCTATACCTAAAACTGACATCCTATACAAGAAACTGACATCCTATGCAAGAAACTGACACATCCTATACAAGAAAGTGACATCCTAAACAAGAAACTGTTATCCTATACAGAAAATGACAGCATATACAAGAAACCTTTATATTACCACGTTGTAACTACACTTTTAAAAGTCTTTGATTTGTATCTTTTGCATTGAGGACAACATAGTAATTTACAACCTCGTTGGTGGAGGTGACACGAGGTTAAAGTTCATGAATCTTCTTTTATTATACTCTCAATTTTTCACCTCTAGATGGCCTACATGTTCCGGTCTTTGTACAAGTACGGGACGGACGTTCAAGTCAAACTGACGCACGTGCTGGTCGTAACGGTGAGAGCTGGTGTTGTCAAAATAGATTTGCTAATTGATGAGTGTGGCAGTATATCAGTGTGGCAGTGTGTGGGTATGATACTTTATAGGCGTGATCGTTTGAAAGTGACAGTTTCTGAATGTGACAATTGATGGGAGTGGCAAGTAAACTGTGTGACAATTTCAGGGTGAGTGTATGAGTGTAGTAGGTCTAGCATTCTACGGGTTTGACAGTTTAGGTTTGTGACTGTATACGAATGTCACGTTTAAAGGTATCACAGTTTATGTAACATGTAACAGTTTAGGGTGTGACACTTTTTGTGTGTAACAGGTCGTTAGTGTGACGGTTGATTGATGTGACCGTTTTATGGGTGTGCCATTTCGTGACACCTTTCTGATGAAGTATACCTTTGTACGAAGGTCTATTTTAACACTCACCTGAGTTTGTCAATAAGATGAAGAGTGAAGGTAACACCTTATTGACAACCTAACATTATGATTGCTTTTGCATCTGATAAAGTATAATTGCATACGCAAGCTTGTGCTAATTTTGATCTTAGTAAGGTGTTACCTTCACTTTTCGTATTATACGATATGCTTTAAACTGAGAAAGGGCGAGGTGTTGGTGCTACTTTATCATTATATGTCAGTTACACATACAATATTGCATAGTTACATCCCTACGATATTTTTAGCTCACCTGAGCTTATGCTCGATGAGCTTTTCTGATCGGAGTTTGTCCGACCGTCCATCCGATGTTAACATTTCATTAAAAAAAATCTCAAGAACGCAGAGGTCTGCTATTTGGCAGATATTGTCCTAGGGATGGTCTCTTCTAGATATGTTCATGGTATTGTCATTGCACCTATGGGAAGTAACTTCTTCGCATAATCGTATTTCATACAAAAAAAAATCTTTAAGAACCGCTTATCGCAGGGGTCTGCCATTTGGCAGATATTGTCCTTGTGTTAGTATCTTTCAGATTTGATCAGCATCTCGTCATAGAAGCAAAGGGGAGATAATTTCTATCGACTTTTTATTTGAAAATCTTTATCTTCATGTTTGCGTCGTGATTTTAGCCTAGATTTTTTCCACAAATCTGTATTTTGTTGTTTCAGCGTCGTAATTGTTGGGTGTCTTTGGCCGCGTGTCTTGTTTCAGTACCGTAATGTGTATTGTCGAGTCTCTTTGGCCGCTTGTCTTTTTTAGTATCGTATTGGTTATTGTCAAGTCTCTTTGGCCTCTTGGTTTGGATGTCAAGCAGTCTCGTTGTCTTCCCGTTCCAATATCAAGATGACCTCTGCTTGGCCTCTAGTTCTGTCTTTTTCTTTTATTTTCTGTCTTCTTTTCAGGTGAGCGACTTGAGGCCTCTTGGGCATCTTGTTATCACAAATCATTCCACGACAAATCTTTCTCAATAGTTAGGCACAAAACGCTTGCTCATTCTTTATTGTAGAAGGCGCGGGGAAACCTTTAGTTAGTGCTGGTTCGAACTCTCATTCTCTCGCATAAAAGGCAGCGCTTCTAACCACTGGCGCCAACTGACAAACTTTTTTCTGTGTCGTTAATAAGCTTTATTATTCATATAGGTACTTTCGTTAATTCCACAGACTCGTTGTTTATATTAACCGATAAATATCGGACACAATTAGAGAAATAAAAAAAATATTCTCTAGGACCCTGCGAACAATCCGTACAATTCGTCTCTCATCGAAAATGGACAGATAAACCACAAAAAGTTCGTAGATTCATTCAGCGCCTGGGCAACTCTCAATATAATCGGCGCGGATGACGTTCTCCTCTTCACCGGGTACCGTAAGACAGTTTATTGGTGTATCTATTCGGGCATGGGAACAACGATATTTGTGCCTAGTTACGCAAATTAACTGGAATTTGTGATTGGTACACGCTGACGACAATTGGTGTTGGCAGACGTCAAAGCGAGGTAATTTGATCGTTTGTCACCATGGCTTATTACAGGGTGGGGGTAAAGGTCACATTTAAACTTGTCTGTGATAAGATGAAATGAAATGAAATTGAAATGACACGAAATGAAATTTTATTGATTGATAGTGCTCTTTTAACACGTGGCTATCAAAGACACTTTACAAATTCATAGTTATTATGATTGACTAGAAACACATGGAATACGGTTCAAAATCGAACGCGGAATACCATAAAAAGATGATTGTTTAATGCAATAATAAAGGTAATCCATGTCTCGGAATTTGGCAGGTAACATTAATTGAGTTGGAGTAGAGACAGCAGTATTTATACGAACGGGGGCTCGTCTTCCCATGCCTGTGGCTTACTATTTACGAAAACTATGTACTTAAAAGGTGGTTTTGAGGGTGGGGGCAGGTCACCTAGTGGTTACATTATTGTGATTTTATTCAGACAACCCTAGATAATTTCCCGGTGCAGCCAGTCTGCCATCTGTGGCGTTTTTTTTCGGTTAAGAAATGGGTGTGCTAATAGAGGACTGGAGAGTCTTTAGCAGTGTGTTTATGTAAGGGCTTCTCTCTGAAGTGGTTGTCCTTCAGATGCTCTCTGGATGGTCTTTGAAGGTTGTCTGGATGGTCTTTAGGGCGTTTACCGCTTCTTTATCTCGCCATCTCATGATTCTTGACTCAGCCAAAAATCCTTGGTAATTAGGATAGCCAATGACAACCTATGAATAGCTGGAGAGGAATGCACAAGAAAAACCTATACCCCTGATGGGAGTGTAGGTTTTTTCTTGTGCATTTTTCTCTACCAAAAATCCATATGGCACACTAAAGCTCATGCCGACACGTCGACGTGCTGGGTTAATTGCGTTTCTTCCATCTCCTAGAGGCTGTACTTTCATTTCGATATCTATTTTCAGCCACTACATATTTCTTGTCAATATTTCGTCGCTAAGTCGAATATTGAACTAAGTAAACTAGCTCAACATGTTACGTATATTGCATTATGTATTGTACAAAAACCTTTGTATATTGTACTGCATATAACTGTAGGTAATATAAGCCTGTACGTAAACTAAGTACGACTTTACAGGGTATTCCCCGGACTAACTCGGTTAAAGCTTGTTTTACAGCAAGATAATGACTATAATTTAATCGGGACCTATACACGCGTATCACCTTTTGGACTCACTGTGATAGATTGATTCGAGTTTTCGTATACCAAGTATACTTCGTCAGGCGCAATGAGCGGGTAGATGTAGTGCAGATGAGATATCAGATTCAAGAGCTACATCAAAGCCAGACGACAACGTAAAGTTAATGGTATCAGATTCAAGGCTATATCAAAGCCAGACGACAACGTAAAGTTAATGGTATCAGATTCAAGGGCTACATCAAAGCCAGATGACAACGTAAAGTTAATGGTAGCAGATTCAAGGCTATATCAAAGCCAGACGACAACGTAAAGTTAATGGTATCAGATTCAAGGCTATATCAAAGCCAGATGACAACGTAAAGTTAAAGGTATTGGATTCAGGGGCTACATCAAATCTAGACGACAACGTAAAGTTGAAGGTATCGCCAGATAACAACGCAAAGTGAATGGTAACAGATTCAAAAGCAACATCAAAGCCAGAGATGGTGTGGGAAGAATACAGAGCTGTATGGACCTAGAACTGACGGAGGCCGGAGAAATATAGAAAGTTGTGGGGACGGATTAGGCCACAAAGCGGTAGTTTAATCAAATCCATTCAATTTTCATGTCATTTCCATGTTTTTAACAGCTAATGAGTGAACTTATGTATTTCATATTTATTCCCTTCCTGCATCATTATACTGGACGATAATTGAACAGAGTAACTACAGAAAAGTTGAGTAAGAAATGTTTAGTAATTACTTTTGCGGCCGTGTGTGTGTGACGTGTATATCAATCGCAATGGCAAATTCCTTACCATATACTAAGATGCGTTAGGGTTGCCTAAAAAGTTGTGTCCTTGGTTGCTATCGCCGAATGAGCTAAAACATATCGGAGAGTAAAGTTGTGTGGGCAGACACACCTGGAACAATAGATGACAGTTTACGTTTCCCCAGAGTTGTGTCTTTATATAATTCAAGCAATGTTTTTTTTCTTTGACCACTACATTATTACGCCTAGAGTAATTCTTGCCTCATTCATTCTTTTATTTAGGTAGTTGTGTGGGTAGCCGCGTTAGTCTAATTGTTAGTAACCTAGCAGATAAAGTGCAACACCGTTTATATAGACCAACTGGTTTATTGATCACAAGCTTTCGCATAAACACTATGCTTCGATTGAAAATTTATGTCACTTTATGTAAATTTAGATCACCTCATGGAGCATAGTGTTTATGCAAAAGCTTGTGATCAATAAACCAGTTAGTCTATATAAGAGGTGTGGCCCTTTAACTCCTAAGTTTTTATTTATGTTTTTTGGATATACTAGAGTTATTTATATTGTTGAGTGTCGTAGGCATCATCCCGACCAAGCGATAATATGGCACTTGAAATATAACTTCGTTATTATATTATTATAATGAACAGGGCGTGTTCAGTGATAATTAAAGAAGGACAATTCATGTCACGTAATGACTAAAACGAGGGTAACGAAGGAATAATGATCGCGTACCTGTTTGCTTCATGTTTTTTAGCCATACGTTCACACCGAAGAAGATTGTCTGTGCTACGTATAGGAGCGGAGTCTGTAGTGAAAAAAATCAAGTCGTTATTTCATCCGCGGCTTCGCGTTACGGAGTAGCCACAATAACGGCGCACGAATTGGGACATTCGTGAGTGTGCGATAAATAAAAATAATAATAAAGTTACATTTTACGGTGCTTTATAACTAAATTGTCTCTGAGGCCCCATTTTACATCGCTGATAAATAAGTATAAACACGAGACACAATGAACAGTAGACATAATAGTTTAAAATAAATGGGTTGTAAGTAAACGTTTGAAATAATTGAGTGTGTTGGTATTTTGAATGATTTCTTGTAACTTAGTGGTTGGGACACATGTAGGGGAGGGGGTGATGGATAGTGGGTGGGGCATATGTCAAAGAGTGAGTGATGGATGGTGAGTGGGGCATATGTCAAAGAGTGGGTGATGGATGGTGAGTGGGGCATAGGTAAAGGGGTGGGTGATGAATAGTTGGTACGTTCATTATCATCCACATGAAGTAATATCTGTTGTGACGTGTTTCACGATTTATTTCTTCATCCCTTTTCAGTCTCGGCATGTTTCATGATGATGATAAAGGCTGCCCCTTGTCGTACATTATGAGAGGTAAAGTGTCATCTATCATTGCTGAAACAAATCCAGAAACTCACTGGAGATTCTCCAGTTGTAGCGTGGCGTCCTTGAAAGAATTCATGGCGTCCTTAAACAAGTGAGTGGTTTTATTATTTATATTATTTTTCAACTGCTCTTTGAATCGGCACTTGATCTAGAGTCTAGATATCGGTGGAAACGCTCGCCAAATTCATGAAGTACTCAAAAATTATGGGCTAATTTGTCATAAAATTACAATGAATTGGACGGATAGACAAAGGTTCAAGCAAGACACTTTACCCTTCCTGCTCCTGTTCAAAAGTACGACATCCGAAATATGCCTATCATTTAGTATACATGATGTATTTAGGACATCATGTATGCTGTATTCTAACTGGTATAATAATAATAAATAATAATCATAGTATATTTGTTTTGGAGGCGCCCTAATAACTAAGAGTTATTAGGAAGAGAAAGTATAAGAGTATAAGGAATACGACGAGAAGGTATATGTATTCCACTGTATTCTACTGGTCTCGAACTGGTTACCCAGTTCAATTTAGAATTGTATTTCTTGTATTTCTAGTTAATAATAGTAACCGCATATTTGTAAGTTGTCTTTGATAGCCATGTGTTAAAAGAGCACTATAAATCAAAAACATTTCATTTCATACTGTATACTGCAAGGTGTTAATTTTATATAATTCAGGTAATTACATTACAGTCTTTGAGCATTAGGCTATTGTCTCATGTAAAGTGTGTTTGACCGCTCTGCTAATAAGTACACTTTAAACAAATAAATTTCATTTCATACTGTGGTAATAAATAGAGTGATCTTAGATTATGGGTGGTGATGAATAATGGGTGGGAAATACGTGTTATATGCGTCCCATGGTTGTTTTTTTTTTGGATAAGGCATTTCCGCAAAATTGTGCATTTCTCTCCTGCTATTCCATAGAACAATTTCAGATACAATGAAATGGTAAGCGATCCTTGTTAACAATAAGGAAAAGATAAAGAGTAAGTCATATATGAGAATGAGGTTTTTAATAAGCAATAATTTAGCATCAAGCTACTAATTTATGACAATGGCATTTCATTCCGCTACATTTTCATATGAGGACACATTTTAGGCACGTCATAATGCGTTTTTGTAATACGATATCGCTGCGATGTCGAATCAATGAATCGATATCACTGTCACTATCAGGACTTTGATACTTGAGGTTTTTTTCACGAGTGTCATTCACTCATTGAAAAATGATTTTTTTGCTTTCCCCTCTGATTGTCACCTACCTTAATATTAAAATCGCTATTTCAATGTCAAAGGTCAATCATATCGAATATTGTAAACACATTATCTATGTATGCTCCGCCATGTTTGTCCTATATAATATGTCCAGCAAATGAATATGTATTCTTGAATTTATATAGCCAAACTTTTTAATGTTTATATAATTTCCCAATACTTCTATTTATTCTGCGATAGCTTATTGCGTATGTATTTGCTACGAAGCAGGTCAAACCTCCCCTTTCCAAAACATGCCTCACCAAAATTTTCCCCCTACCAATACACCCCCTACCATAATGTAGCTCAGTTCATTGTCGTAACATACCGGTTAGGAATTCTCGCCACATACGGAGAATCCCCTCGGTTGTTCGCGAACGTGTCAATCACGTCGCGCCACGCCCACATTAACCTTGATTGGCTTGGTGTTGTTTATCCTTACTATGCGTCATATCAAATATTCTATTTGTTCGATAGTCTGCCCCGTAACTTATATAAAGCTGGTGTCTAAAATTACTGCGTTCCTATAAATCGTGCACGTCGTAAAATTAACATAGTGATTTAGACGATAGAATAATACTGGTCTGGTTAGGTTCCAATAACGTGTAAGTGTTTAGTAACTGCTAGTGTTAAAGTTTTATTAATGAGTTGAGATTGTTAATACTTTGTGATTATAATTAAAGATAAAATACACCAAATCGTACTTGTTCAGTAAATTTTTGTGCTAGTTTTAATTTGGCATAAGAAATTAAAACATAACAATTGTAAAATATTTCATCCACTACTTTTGCTATTATTGCATGTTTATTTATTTATTTATTTTTTCATTTCATTTCCTGAATATCTGGATAAAATACCTGAGATTGTCTTCTTGTTTTGAAGTTGAATACAGTACCGACGTTAGTATTATATTTACATGTAAGTTTTAGTGCAATCTCTGCGATTCGTCTTGAAGAAATGGAGCGAATTGCTTGCTAACGGAAAGTACTACAACCTTTTCTGACACGTTTGCTGATTTGGCTACCCCGGTTGATGGATCTGATACGAAGATGTGGGGTGCCGAACTGACTTTGGACCAGCAGTGTAATACGCTGATGCCGGGTACCACGTTTTGTAGGGTATGTATATATAGGTGGGGTACTCTTTTGTCTGTGCCATTATTTATCTATTTTAAACCTACCCGGGGGTTAACCCAACGAATGAGTTAGTCTGACCTTATGAGTGTGGGGGAAAATACACGAGTGAGAACTACTCAGTTTAAGCTTTGCCCATGCTTGTTAACCGGTTCCCAATATCTATAGATAGCCCACAATGTCTCTGGTGGGTGACAATTATTTGCAATGGGGTGAAAGAGAGTTAAAAGTAGAAACCATCTCGTGAGCATGCACATCACAGCCGCATGGGAGAGAAGTCCTTCCGTGATCATAATCACACTGCAAAAGGGCTACCGAGGTCCCCAACGGGTAGAATACGGTGTACAGGGTTTTTGCTTAGCAAAAGTTCCACAGGCTCGGGTGGGATCAATCTAAGATCGCGTGGATTGAAGTCTAATAATGTAACAGGTGCACTAAATACAGCCTTGAAGGGCACGTTACAAATGGGTTCAAATTGGGAATGGTTAGTTCTTGTAGACAATAGTTCAAAAGACTAAAACATTCGTGAATCACAAAGAATAATATCCAGTTATTTCAAAGCGGGGCAAAGTTAACAAGTGACCAGATTTTCTCTTCTCTGGTAGTTCTGTGTAGCAAGATTCATTTTAGAATTTTTCCCATTTCTTCAATTTATGCATTTATTCATTAATTACTTAGTTCATTTATTCATCCATCCATTAATTTAGTCATCTATTCTTTCATCCATTCATTCATTTATTCATTCATGAATTCATCCATTCTCCCATCCAATAATTTATAAATTCATCCATTCAATAATTCATTCATCCATTCATCTATCCATTAATTGAGTCATCCATTCATCCATTCAGCTATCCATTCATTGAATCATCCATTAATTCATTCATCCATCCATCAATTTATTAATTGAATCTTCCATTCATCCATCCACCCATCAATTGAGTCATCCATTCATCCATCCATCCAGTGATTGAGTCATCTATTTATCCATCCATCCATTAATTGAGTCATCCATTTATCCATCCATCCATTAATCGAGTCATCCACTCATTCATCCATTCATTTATTCATTTATCCATTAATTGACTCATCCACTCATTCATCCATTCATTCATCTATCTATTTATTCATCGATCCATTCATCCATCCACTCATCCATCCATTAATTCAGTCATCCATTCATTCATCCACCCACTCATCCATCCATCCACTCATCCATCCATCCATTCTTTCATCCATTCATTTATTCATTCATTTATCCATCCAACACCTTTATAATGCACAATGATATGGAATACTATGAGAGAAAATACTATGATATGGAATACTATGATGTGGCCTGATCTGACACGGGAAATAATGGACGTGAATAGATACAGATATTTATACCTACATACGTACACTTAAGAACCATATATGAAATAGACGATGCATGTTTTGTGTAGGCTATATCATTGGTCATTAATAGTCGAATGGAATTGTATTGAAAGGAAGCTCCAGTAGTTTAATACTTATTTAAGGCGCTTCCTTTTATAATGAAATGATTTTATGGCAGACATAATATAGTATAAAGTTGATTCACTCAATTCACTGATTTGCATCATTGCATTATACACACTTTACATTTTATAATTTTTAATATATCAAAATGTTTAGGTTTTTGAGTGAATTGGCCCATTGAGATTTTGAGTTATGTGTTTTTCCGGAAGTTGTGATATATTTACAACGCAATATTGAATATTTCTCAAGAAATTCCCGAGAGTATCGTTGTAAGAAGATACTCAAAAAAGTGTGATAGGTACACTGTGCATCTCGCCTAATGACAGTTTACACCAAGTCCTTGAGATAAGCAGACCTATGACAGAGACCTGCTGGACCCTCGCAGTTTTATTTTGCTAGTGTATGTCAATTCGTGTTGCTTCAAATTCATTTAACTTATGGCCTATTTGACCAAAGCAACTAAACTAAAGGAAATCACCGGAGGATACAATAGAAAGCACAATCCGTGTTGCCTGGGATTTGAACCCTTCACCTTTTGCTTCTGCGCTCTTGTATTGTATATGCGCTGAATAGCTGCCAATACCAATTCAGTGTAAACCGCATCTGAGAGCCTTTATTGGCCGATACTTGCTGTCTGTGAATGTTGTACTTTACCCTCACTAACCGAACTATTCCGTTCCAATCTACAAAATATAATCATGTGAAAACGTATTAAGAATAGGAACTGCATTCTGAAAAACATGTTTACCGTGATATTCCTCGGGATATTTGACAAGTACTGTAGAAAAGGTAAAAGGTAAAGTACAACATTTATAGACAGCAAGTATCACCAAATAAAAGCTCTCAGATGCTGTTTACAATAAATTTTCATGGTAAATAGGTCAAGTACAACATCTATAGACCTCAAGTATCAGCCAATAAGCATGCGGTTTACAATGAAATGATTTTGGTAGCTATTCAGCGCATATCCAGTAAACAGTATATTACAGAATAAACTGTAGATCACAGAGTTCTACTAAAGGACTTCTTTTTGAATGCCGCTTGTACGTTGATTAGTTGGGTGCATCTTATCGAGTGTATAGCAAGCAGTACAGCCTGCAGAGACTGCGCGAGTGAACATATGTTATTAAACTACGCTGTCCTTGAACCCATCGTGCCTGGCAGAATTACCAGACGAAATACTCGATCTCCGAAATCTGTTACGGTCTCTATTGCGGCGATCCTACGAAGAAAGAGGGAGGTTGCTTCCCTTTTATACCCTTTGCAGGCACACAATGTGGACACTACAAAGTTAGTATTCTACAAAATTCATATCGTAATAATAATGATGATGCTTTTAATCATATGGGGTCTGGGTAGCCCTTACAGTGTGGTTCTTTGGGGCTTTGTCCCTCTGACGTTAGCTGCGCTCCAGATGCTCTCTCTCCCTCTCTCTTTCTATATATATATATATATATATATATATATAATCTCTATGTCATTTACCTCCCCCTATGTGGTTATCTCATTGTGAAAAATAAACTTAGCGAAGTGTGCGACATATGAATCTATGTCATTTAACTCCCCGCTATGTCGTCATCTCATTGTAAAAAATAGACTTTAGCGATGTGTGCGACATATGTAGCTTGTGTGTAGACATCAGGAACCGGTGGCATGAATGGGAAAAGGTCAATTGCCTGCCCAGACTCCCTGGGTTTTTCACACTAGGTTTTTTCGCCCACCCCTTAATAAATAAGGCTGATCAAATTGTCGTGTTAATCACATAAGCTGGCTTTGTAAAGGGCCATGTATGAAATTGGCCGACACAACGATTATTTCTACAACATCTGCCAATGTTTGAATTTTTTAAAAACTCTTTGCAAGAACCGCTTATCGCAGAAGTCTGCTATTTGGCAAATACTATCCTTGGGTTGGTCTCCTCAAGATTTGTTCATGGTATCGTCATCGCAGCTATGAATGAAATGGAATGAAAATTATTTGTTTAAAGTGTACTTATTGACAGAGCTTCACATGAAAAAATAGCCTAATGGTCTAAGACGATAATGTAATTACATAAATTATATAAAAAATAACATTCAACAGTATACAGGTAATACAGATCAATGTTAGGTACAACTATGTACATTTAGAGTGAGCATGAAATGATTAAAATTTCGAATAATACCGTTGAAAGTGGAAGCTAGAGGAAATAACTTCTGCCGATGTTCTCATTTTTAGCTCACATGAGCTTATGCTCGGTGCGCTTTTCTGATCGGAGGTTGTCCGTCATCCGTCTATCCGATGTGAACGTTTTCTTAAAAAAATCTTATTTGTCAACCAGTCTCCTTGTCTTCTCGTTCTAAGATGGCCTCCTAAGAAGCCTCTTTTTCTTTTTCTCTTCTTTTTTCTCTTTTTTTCAGGTGAGTGTCTCGAGGCTTCAAGGGCCTCTTGTCAAATATTTTTTTTATACTCCGGATCATTGAATCTTATTTTCAAATGTTCCATGTTCCTCCTGGCTTCTTTGGCCTTTTGTTCGAATATATGAATGAGTATTCTGAGGCCTGTTAGGCCTTTCGTGTTTTTATCCCAGTGAGTCTTTCGTGGCCGGTTTATCCTCTTGTATTAATATCTGAGTGTATATAGGCCTCTTTGGCTTTTTTATATCCGAATGAGTGTTTTGAAGCAATAAGTCGACATTATTCAGTTTATACCGTCGTGTCTGTGAAAATGTTTGTTGAATTTTTAAATTTTTATTTACTTTGACATTTTTTACATGCTTGTCAGATATGCAAGCATGATCAGTGCATTGACAGTGAGGAAGGTGCTCCAATGGATGGTAAGTACTTTTTGGTATTTTTATAAAGAAATATATATATATATATATATATATATATATAT
>WURV02102768.1:0-20022 GCA_011762755.2 Epimenia babai | reverse complement strand
TATTTAGCACATATGGTTGCTCCTTTGATATCATCCAGAGTTTTTTAGAATATGTTATTAGCAAATTACATTGATCATAATCGGAGATCCACCTGTATATCGGAACTGAAGATAAAGTATATTTTTCAATAGAAAAGCCGACGGGCTTTCGTGATCTGTAAATTAGTGCTTTTAGCACGTTGGAACGGATTGGGGAGTTTAGCTCACAGCCGCAAACGTCTTCATAAGAGATTTAGTCTAACTTAACTTCGTCTATAACTCGCGTTACGATATATCTATTGACGCGATATATATAACGTCGGTGGGTCTCTTCGCGTACGTATTATAGGGTCTAGCTAGCGTATACGCGTCCTAAAGTCGATTGTTGCAATAACAAACGGTTAACAAACAGTGCATGACACGTACGATTGTACGCGACGATGCGATCCGTCATCCACAATGACTGATCACCATCTACGTCCTACAATCTCCGTAATCTACCAGTCCCAAAACAAATACCATAAAAAATTCAACGACGTTGTAATCGCGCATGACGGCATAATGCTTTTTATGCCGAGAATCGTGAATTGCTCGCTTCATTCGGTGCCTACGGGTGCCTACGATGTAACTGGATTGCGAGTCAATTCTGGAGTAGTACACGCGCATTTCACTCTTGGTCAACACAAAGTCTTTCGTTTATTTCGCATGCTGAACGGGAGTTCGAGTCTCGGCGTGTCGAATCGAGGAGAGGGTAAGCGAAATACAAAGGTACCGACACTACAAGCTCGACATAGAGGCTCGATCTCGCCTCGGCCAAAATGGAGAGTGCCATCGGTAGTCTATATATACCGATTTTCATCAGCATTAGTGTGGGAACCTTATTAATGTTTTAGTGTTAATATATATATATGTGTGTGTGTGTGTGTGTGTGTGTGTGTGTGTGTGTGTGTGTGTGTGTGTGTGTGTGTGCGAGCGCGTGTGTGTTATTTTCTATTTTCTGACGTCGTTTAGGCCATATCAGTAATTTCAAGCAGTGTGCTTTTATTGATGTGAAGTGTGTTAGACAATAATGCTATTAGTGCACTTTAAATTAAATATAATATTTCATTTCTCATTTGATTTCTTGACCGTGCAACGGTTAATTTGAAAAACAAAGAGAGATAAATGGTGGTAAATGGACCGATTATTCGTGGGAATATTTGAGATGATACTGTGTTCACTAGATGTTATTGTGAATAACAGTAAGTGTTCGGTATATTGCATTGGATTGAATCTACTGAAACCTTCAGAATCTACTGAAACTTATCTCACAAACGTAACGCAAGTACAAGTAAACATTCGACGTTATCGGAATAGATTGGGGAGAAAGTAGCCTTCCTGTACGGGATTTTTATTGCAAAGAGATAAATATATATAAAATGATGATGGTAATTAGGATAGCCAATGTGGTTCTATAATTAGCTGGAGAGAAATGCGCAGGAAAAAACCTATACCCCTGATGGGACCTTTTACTGTGCATTTCTCTCCATAAAATAATGAATAGATTTTGAAATTACGAAAGCGAGGGAGAAAGTGACTCTACTATTAACGAACGATGTCCAAAAATTCTTAAACGCCGGAACATGTATTGTCATATTTCCCAGACATTAAACAAAGGTTTACAATGAAACAGAGATTTGGGATTTCCATCGACTTCAGTCTAATTGGCTATTCGATAAATTAAGAATGTATCGTTTCTGCCTCCTGTATTCACGTACCAGTTTGGAATTAGGGATTAGTTGTTGACTTGGAATTTTATTTTTCTCGAGTACTGTTTACTTTGACTATATCGTATATTTTATTATAATTAATCATACGCCATATCTATTTGATTGGCATTCGGTATTATCACTAAATAGTAAACGATTTAGAAGACATTCATCTGGCCAGGATATGAAAATGACTCCCACGTAAACGACGCCGGTATAAGCGACATATAATTATGATATAATAATCCTGTGCTATAAATACCCGAAAATGAAATTTATGTCGTATCTCACGAGGGAGGTTTTAAACACGTCATCGCAGAAACGCAATAAATCAAATACATTTGTACAGTAACACAGTGTTATTTATAGGTAGCTAACCTACATTCCGTCATATTTCGTCAATTATTTAAACTCCAGTAGCGGTGAATACAATAAACGAATAATGTTCCCAGCCTTCATTTCCATAAAAAAAATCGTATTTCATTTTAAAATTGACCCCGCCAAAAATAGTCAACATTTACCCGAGTGAATTTTAACGCGAATTTACTTTATTTGTACGATAAATCGATCTAAAAACCTTGACTTTCACTATCTCACGTGATATTACTAATAACTGAATTCATCTTAAATGCTATAAGACTGATTCAATTCATGTATGCTTAAAAATATGTGCTAGCGCTTAACTATTATCTAAGTCGATACAAAACTTAAGTTAGTATCCTTTTCGTAAAAAATGCGTTATTCGAAAACAATGAACAATATTTTTTTATACTATATCAAAATGAGTTATCAAAATATTTTTGCGAAGGAGCAAAACGCTAAAACCGCAAACATTAGTCGAGCAAAGTAGTTTGGATTTGAAATATGAGTTGCGGGCGTTCCTCGTTAATTTTTTTTTGTTTTGTTTAAGTATTTGATTATTTTTTTATTTAAAAATGGACAATTAAATAGCCGGAAACTATAAATGGCGGCTGCCTCCATAAGAAATCGCACGGAATAAGTACGATATGGCTTATTTGTGTTGTTTTATATTCTATAATTCATTGTGTGATTATTGAGGTGTTTGTTTGATAGTCACATCCGCGAGATATTTCGAAATGCCGCGCCGAAAAAGGAAACTATATAATGCCATATTTCCACCCCGCAAAAGCGTTGCAACCAAATAATACAGAGTTATTACCTACACATTTTCTTACATATTTATTTATTTCTATACCGTAACAGACCTGACACCAAATAACAGATAGACCTCTGAACCCCTTGGCTGCATCCTGACTGCAAAATGCTGGTTTAGGGTAATTTTCGGGGCTAATGAATCGATAAGAGGTACCCACGAGAGAAGTCACATTTAAGATTTTGTCATCGTATTTATTAAACCGTACCGCCGAGAATAAATTCCAGCCGTCCTACTAAACGTTGGACCGACTCATCGGGATAAAATAAATTGCTTTCTGTTTTAATTCACGGCAACACCAGTGAATATTAAACTGCGAGGGCGAGTTTGACGTGGATTTTCTGGCGCCTGTTATAGAATAAATTGTTTCAAATCGTTTCTTGGCAAGTTGCCAGAGAGGCTTGAAAGTGTCCTTTTAAATGCCACACAAAACTTATTTCTTTATTCAATACATGAGTACCTCGACGGAGTATCCAATTGGAGTGAAAGATATTGACTAAGTGTCTAAGAAGGATAAAAATACATTGACTAAGTGTTTAATAAGGGTAAAACCACATTGACTAAGTGTCTAATAAGGATAAAAACACATGGACTAAGTGTTTAATAAGGATAAAAACACATTGACTGAGTGTCTAATAGGGACAAAAATGCATCCTCGAACTATCCAATTTGACTAAAATACATATACTAAGTATCCCATCGGGACAATGCAGTCAGATTGAGCCAACGCCTCCTGATTAATAACACCGTAGAGAACGCAGTGATCGGTGACATACAACTAAATAGCGTTCTATGCCTAATGACCTCTTCTTCTTCGAAGTTATTTACGATCACTATTATTATAGTATAGTTAATATACGAAAAAATATCACTTGCCGGCAAAAAGGTGAATATATAAATGTAGTCTGCACTGACTTTAATGAATGAAAGCACATTAACGCGATGCGAAACATGTACCCATGTAGTGTAAATAATAGCAGTTAGACGCTAGTAAGGAATACATGAATTTATTAATGACGGTCTAATGGAGTCTCGAGGATGACTGGGGAAAATTTGGGGAGATTTATAGTTATATGGTTCGATAGTTTATACGGATTTATCACTCTCCGAAGAAATAACGTGTGTGAGGAGGTGTGGTGAGGTGTCGAAGGAATGACGAAGGTGTATCGACGTTATGTTATCGAGTATAGACGCAATGAATTAGGGAAGAACAAAATGGAAGGTTATTCTTCCGCAGATTGGGAAGGATTAAAAGCTGAACGCGGTGAGCGTAATATACAGTGAGAACACATGTCACCGTGGCTCGGTGTTTTATACTAGTTGAATATTCATCGACATTGTCGCGTCTGCGCGAAGAAGTGTGTATTCAGCACTTCTCCGTCTGTCTGTCTGCTTTGCGCTTTGTAATAACATATCTAGCGAGCTAAAAGACTAACCTTGCGTTCCTGAGTGTGTTTTAGTCATCCAGGGGTAGATAATTCTCGGGTTGTCGGGCGGTAATGAGCAGTTATTCTGCGTAGCACAGTTCGTGTACTGCTCTGGCGGTGACTCGCACGACAAGTCCACGGCGCCGGGGTTCAGTAAAGGCTGACTCTGGACGTCATAGCCGTTCACGTAATGCCGCGACTGGGTGAGTGGCGCGGGTTCTTGCTGTATCCGCCCGCCGTAATGTTGCTGGTGATGGTGGTACTTCTCTTCGTAGACCTGATGATGCTGGGGGTACCCGTGGTAACCCCCTCCGATTCCACCACCCGCAGAGATGTGCGGCTGGTAGTAGTCGTAGCGGTTTCCCCCATAAGCTTGGCTGTAATCGTCTATAGGGGGAAATTTCGGCTCGGTATAGTTCATTAGAAACTGGCTCATGATCAGTAATAAATCTCCGAATGTCGCCGGGTAATTTAGCCAGCTGAGCCGGCCGCGCTTCCCCCACAACGCGTCTCAATTCGGCGAGCGTTTATTCGGCCACGCCTACGGGCGTGTACACGTCCACGCCCTTTGTCACGCCACGTGATCGAGTTGACTAATCGGTTTTAACGCACATACCAATCGATCTATTATAGTTATGAGGAACTCTCAGCTTTTATAACGGTATGATACGCTATTATAACTGGACATTAGCCAGTTGTAAATGGATGAAGGGAGTATTATGCGACGCGTATTGCTTTATATTTAGATGTCCCGCGTTAAGTGCTACTCTTGATATCGCGACGGCAGCCATTATCCGACACTCTAAATCACATAAAAAATCAGATATAATGGCAGTAATAAATTCTTTATAATAATTTTCATCGATGTGTTCGGATGAATTTTACGCCGCTAAAGATTTGCTGCGTAAGAAATAACAATAAAACATAAGCGAATCAAGTGGTAACACCTTTATGGCTCACTGCGGAGAGCCATAAAAGTGTTACCACTTAATTTGCTTATATTTGAATTGACTCACACGGCTACCCCAATGAGTTCAAAAATAAAACAATAACAGTATTCGAAAATCAAAGACCGAAAGAGTATATCGTTATACAAAAACTCGTGTCCGATATCACAAAAAGTACATACAAAGTAAATTAGGCATTTATATCTCGTACTTTAAAGCCGTTTGCGCCGCTTGGCAAATGACGGTTTGAGAGGAGTCACAGGGGAGTTGGCGGCTCTATAACAGGCATCGGTAAGCGAAGTTACTTTCCCAGGACATATTAATTTGCCAGACACTATTACGGTGTAGGTTCCAATAACCCTGTCGACTTTACAAGTTAAAAAGTAGCATTTTGTACTTCATGCGACCGGTACAGCTTCACGAATGACGGTTTACCATAAGTCGTTGGGAGAAGCAGCTCTGTAACAGGCGCCGGTAAACCCTTCACAAATTTCCTCTCCTAATGAATATTAATTTAAGCTAAAACATATATTTTCCATCGGTACTTATTTATGGATAGGTCGACAGGAACAACTGGGATAAAGACTTTGCCCGAGAATACAACGGTAGAATACTATTAGTATTATCGGGATTTTTACGTAGCGCAAATAACATTGAACCGGCATTTTCCGTTAAGATGCCTCGAATTATCCACAGCGCCGACTTTTCCGCTGCAAATAGAGCAAATTTTATTCAAGTAAAAAACTGTCGAATTAAATGTACACATTTCTACGTTTACGCCATTCGAGTTGTCTACCCCCTGACGATAACATAATCCTGGACACAGAAAAGTAAAAACAGAAAATATATGTATATAAAATAATACAATAATAAAAAATATATTTTGGCACTGTCAACTGAAATAAACCTCAATGCGTTCCATTTAGACTTATTTTATGTTAGATGTTTGTAAATATAGTCTATAGCCGAACATAAGCTATGTGCCTACTGACAAAAATAGATAGTGCTTCTTTATTAATTGTTCTTTATCTTTGTTCAATTTGCCTTATTTTACATCTATGGAATTTAGGATAGGAGACAAAATTATCAATATTCGAATATATATTCGAATACGGAAATCTTGCTCATTTCGTTATTGTGAACGGTGCATTAAAATCGCCGTATGCAACGTTTCATTCTTGGCCGTGTGATAGCTTTACCTGGGTAATTTTATAATGCAATACTACATAATTTTCTTATATGATCTATTTTTAGTGTGATATTTAACAAAGTTTTACGCCGTGATTTTATGTCTGATACTGTGCCATTATCCGATCTGAGCCGTTATATTTTTAGTTGTATTTCCTTCATCTGTGATCTTACTGTACTCATTACTCTTACTACTCATTTATTTCCAACTCCTTTATTACCAAGTTCTGAAATTTATCATTCCCTGTATTCCTTGTATTTCTAGTTAATCATAGTAACCGTAAATTTGAAAAATGCCTTTGATAGCTATACGTTCAAAGGGCGCTAAAAATCAATAAAATTTTATTTCATTTCATTCAAACTACCGAACTTTCTTTTAAAATGCCGCGTTTTTAACAATGTGCTATAGTCACCAGCAAATATATCTTACGTCGTAGATCTTAATACATTTTTGACCTCGTAAGGCGATATTTTTAGATTTTGGTTTAACGACGGTTCGAAATAAATACTAACGGACATTTCACAAAGAAGTAGTCAATTTCGTATAGTGAAATATGAATTATACGTTTTCGTATTTCGAAACTAAAAATCGCCTCGGTATTTTACGTCATTTCGCGTTAGTTCACTTCCGTAGTGTGTACATAACATTTATATAAAGTCTGCATCTATAAAATGATGATTATCTTACAAAACAATGCGAAAATGGAACTGTATAAAAAGAATGAGGAGTGGCAACAGCCTTGATCTTTCTAATGGGAAATCCGCTAGAGAGAAAATATCTCCTCTCATATGACGTGTATTAAAAGAGAGAGCATGAAATTAACGCCTTTAAATGTGAGTACAATGACGCGCATTAAAATAAAATGCTATCGATGCCTAGTAAGTGAAATTCTTTCGGGTATTGGTGGCGTTAATACGGTTGATAAAGTAATTCCTGTCCTCGGCCTATTAATATAACTAAATTGTTCATGTAGTTAGTGTGTAATGCGAATTTTAACCACTCTCGTACAGGATTTGCCCGAAAAATTCCGTCGATATTCTACGCCGAAATTGCCATTAAACATGTATAAATACTGTGTCTAAATCACATTTATCACCGGCTTATCGCGTACAACTATATCTGCTAGCCTCCGAGGAAATTACGGCAAAACCCGCGTTATGTCAACCGAATACTTTCGATAATTTCCCTTTTCTAATTTACCGCGCTCTCGCATGATACTCGAGCGAGCTACCGCGGAGCAACCATTTTATTATTCATAGCGTTTCCTCTATCCAGTCGTAATCTAATGTCGCGTTATGAATATTTTAACGGCGGTCGAACTTTTAGTGAACGTACACGATGCGATATTCACTGCGGATATGTGACTACTAACAGATATGTTGATAGATAAACGGCAATCGAGGTTAGGGTGGTTTCTAACTAACACTGGGCCACACAAGGATGAATCAAAAAATACATTTTTTTAGTTTTATTCAGAAAAAAATCGCATTTTACACAATGGTCCAATGAGATAAACATAACTGCAAACTTAGTGACGCCGAATTTAACTTTGATATAGTATATGAGATTAATATCTTGCAACTTGTCTATTATTATATTTATCTCATCTATGTTGACATGAAGAGGTACTAAGGATAGCAAATATCATACCTGGAAGTGTATACTTACACATTTAATACGCATTATCGAGATGTTCTATACGTAATTAAATGGCAATTTAATACTTTTGTACATAACTGACGTAGGCGTCGACATCCAGTTTTATCGTTCGCTGAACCCTCGTATCTCATTTGGCATTTAGAAAGAATATGACCGGGTCGCTATAACGTACCTCGAATTGTTCACGAACAGCAGCAGCAAAGAAATAAATAGTACCGAATTAATTTTGTTCTTAAAAGCATAGATGTGCTATTAAACATTAATAACGCTGTATAAGTCGACTGTGTCGATACGGGTTTGGAGATGTAGTATAACAATAGCCTCCATCAGCTACGATGCGCCAGGATGTCCCCGTACCACGCACACGATCTCACACAATGCAACTAGCTCGGCAGTATGTCTGTTGACGGGAACCACCCCAGAGTGTGTTCTAGCGTGAATAATGGCTACACGTTTTACAAAAAAAACAAAAGTCGTCAGCGAAAAAATAAAAGTTCTCGAAAAAATATAAACTTAGACTGTGCCACGAAATTATTCAGTATTCCCATTAATGTCCTATTGTTTCGCCGTATTTAGCTTAGTCCATGTCCATGAATTAGCTATTTTTTCGTTATTGTTATAAATTTCTAATTTGATTTAATTTAACCATAGGATAAATTACCTGATAAAATGCTTGGAGAGAAATGCAGAGGAAAAAACCTATACCCCTGATGGGAACGTATAGGTTTTTTCCTGTGCATTTCTCTCCAACTGTCTATGGAACCACATTGGCTATCCTAATTACCATCGCTGATAAAATGCGTAATTTATATTTTCATTTTTGTCGAAATGTATTCAAATTCTAATAAAATGTATTATATAGTTATAATGATGGAACAAGTCGAATTATGATCGAGTCTATTAGGCGCTCAAATAGACTAAGATATATATTAGATATATACGCACCACGACGTTATATAGCTAGGGATACGCGGACACAGCACTAAATCGTAAAGATGAATCGTCGGAGACACTATACCCGGGACTGTGTCCCCTTTTAGCGGTCCCGCCAGTCGTATGGTCGTTTATCAAGCGAATTAATGGGCGGCGTCGCGCTGCAGCGTATCCACTACAGCGGCGAACAGCGGTCACTTGTTACAAAAGTTAATACGATATTTTATATAGACAAAATGTTAATGAAATGTATTTGTTTAAAGTGTACTTATTAGCAGAACTGTCAAACACACTTTATATGAAACAATAGCCTAATGGTCTAAGACTATAATGTAATTACTTAAACTATATAAAATTAAGATCTGACAGTATACAGGTAAAACAGATCAATGATACTGATAGATACTACTATGTACATTTACAGTGAGCATGAAATGGATAACTATGTTGAATATTCATGTTCATGTTGACGGCACCCAAACATCTCATTGTCCAAGTTGAGCTGCAGTCCGGCTCTAAGTCTAATTAATCAAAATACGGATCATACTACATAGTATGAACGATAGTGTGGCGATATATTCATCAATTTTGTCCAAGTTGGTGTGCGAATGAACGACTGCGTTGACCGTAGTCTATATGGTGGTACTGGTAATAGACGAGGTTACACATATGAAGTAACATAATTAACATCGCGCCTTGTTCTTTGGCTCTGTCCAATACTTACGTCAACCTTGACACGCCATAGATATGATGTAAATCAATTAGTAATGAACAACAATTACGCACCTTGGGTACCACACGCGGTTAAAGGTCCTCTGCCATTCCTTTTCTACGACTATAGAGATCGGCATTTTTCGTAGTTTTCGCGAACCAACCAGGATTGTCCACGGAAACATACGAATTTTGTCGGAAAAGTTTGTTGATGGAGCGAGTGCCCCCTGTCGTCTGGTCACACTGTCATGTCACTCACGAATCCGACTGCTGTGGGTGGTTACTTGTTCTGTTTGCCCAGCAAGTTAAGTAATAGATGAATATTTATGAGAAAACTTTGGTAACTTGTAATGTCTCTAGTTTGTTAGATTCATCTGTACTTTCGGTGCATTGACTGGATAACAAGTGCATTTTATGTTTAACGGTCAGTAAAGCTTGGAGTTTGCAATTTGGATTACATCGGAACGTCGTTCTCCTTCGTATCAAAGTTCTTGAAGTTTCCGATACGTTTTCAATTGGATCTTTACTCGATATATTATTTACCGCCTACCCGAAGTTGACGAGAGTGAACGTTACTGTCATTCTCTAAAGACTGAGGAGTTTACAGGGTTTCGTGGAACTGATAAAGGGCGATTCTATAAGGTAGCAACACCTTTTCATTATTCTATACATATTCTACTGTATGATTTATGCACGTCTTATAATGAATCGTTGTATAACCATGAATTTCTAATTAATAATTACTCAACCAATCAACAGTTGATTGAGTTTATTCGCAACTATATGTTATAGCATTTCTATATGTTATCTTATTAATAAAATATGACATTTTTATATCGGTGGTTGTGCGACATATTAATGATACGTGATTTATTTCAATAAATGGTGGCATGGATACAGCGAGAACATAATTCTCGTAGTTTATATGACTGTTTAGACGTATTTTAAGAAGAAACCTTACCAGAGGTAGCCACAGCTGTTCATAAATAACGCCTGTGGAATGCACAGAAAATGAGTCATCGTTTCGCCTTCACCAAGAATGTTTATTCTGTCCATTTTTCCTCCTTTTTAAATAAAGTACATTCATTAACACAAATTGGAATTATAAAATATGCAGTATGTTTTGAATATTACAGGAGGAGAGCACATTCTATTAAAAATTAGTTAATTATTCACTCAGCATCATAAAAAAATCACTGTGGTGACTAGGCAACTGATAATTCACCAATAGTCACCTGCATATTCACCTACTTATTCGCCTGTATATTCACGAATATATTCACCCATGCATTCACCTGGATATTCACCTATATATTTATCTGCTGATTCACATCTATATAAACTTGTATATTCACTTGTAGATTCACTAATATATCCACCTCTCTGTTCACATGTAGATTCACCTGCATATTACCCATATATCCATCTCTAGATTACATCTGTAGATTCAATTGTAGATTACTCTTATATAATCGTCTGCATATTTATCTGTATATTTAACTGTATATTTACTTGTAGATTCAAAAGTATATTCACCTGTATTCAAATGCAGCAGGGATAATAAACACTCATGTTTGCAATCCCCATTTTTATTCTGTTATTCGCTATCTATCTAATCTAAAACATCCTTAAATTAATCAATATCTCTTGGGGTGCCGATGCTCTTTGTTAATGAGGTTAACTCAATGATTAATCTCTCGAACGGTAGCTGAAATTTTTTTCTTCCGATTTTTTGCCGTGGTCTCTACGCACGTATTATAGTTAAAGAGGTCGCTACATTTTAGATAGCGTCAGTTATAGAGATGTGGCGAATAATTATTAATTTAGTTCAGGAATTGGCTAAATGCTAAGGTGATCATTGTGTAGGTCGAGGTCGCCTTTTTTTAATTCTGGTCCAGGTAGAGTGTGAAAGTCGCTAGCTCCACTAAGTTTTTCATAATTAATGAGTATTTACAATGAGATGACAAGATAGCGGAGAGGTAAATCTATGGATACTATCCGGAAAGTATCCGAAATAGAGCCATATCATAGGATAGCGTGAGAAATGCACGGGAAAAACTTTTATCTCTGATAGGACTCGACCCTACGACCTCCAGATAACCAGTCTGGTACATTATCAGAGGGTAGAGACCCTTGCGTGTACTGCGATTACCGTAGATGTAATTCTTATATCAGGTATATCTATTTTTAATACAGAACAATATATGTAATGTCGTAAGTTTCACACTTTTTATGGGCAAATTTTTCTGTATTTAGCTGTATCTACCAGCCTATAGATTTGAATATAAATATTCAGTATAAATTATACCTGTATATTCCACTGCATATTTAATTATATGCACGATGGGAGTCTTTTGTACGTATTCCCATAACATTGTAGTATAGTTCAATCAATATTTTTTTCAATCACTATTTTTTTTCTGTTTGTAGCTTGTGGTTGTTCTACTGGTTTTTTTTCTTTCTTTAGTTACTATGGACTGCTATATGTTATAATATATGGCGCGTCTGATTTAAATAAATAAATAAAAAATAATAATAATCATAATAATAATAAAATGAGTTATCTCTAGGTAGCCTTAGTAAACTGTTGGTCGCACTTTACAGGTCAAATATGCAATTAACAGCATGCACAGATAAATATGTATACATAGGATGATACTGATTAAACTACGATATTAAATTTGTAAACATATTATGATGATCTGTATCAAAGTTGAGTATATATGACATCGGAATAGAAAACAATTTCAATAGAAAACAAATTAGGACACAAAATACAGGAAAAATCTAGGTAAAATTCGAGACAAACAGGTGGGTTTTTAGTGTGGATTTGAATGGAATGAAAGGAAATTTATTTGATTACCGTGTACTTATTGGCAGAGCTGTCAAACATACTTTGCATGAAACAATAGCCTGATGGTCTAAGACTATAATGTAATTACTTCAATTATATAAAATTGACATATTGAATATTGAGAGTGGAGGGGCGAGCCGGATATGAGGTGGAAGACTGTTAAATAGTTTAGCCGAACTAAAAGAAAAGGTTCGATCACCGTATGAGCGTGTATTTACTCTGGGTATTATTAGTTGTTTAGTGCTCGACCATCAAGTCGATCTTGTCGGGCGTTGAAGAGTGATGACGTCGGTAAGATATATTGGAGCAGAGTGTGTCAAACATTTGTGAACCTGACTAACGATCTTGAATTGAATTCTGTATATGATGGGTAGCCAGTGGAGAGATATTAGAGTTGGTGTTATATGTTGAAAGAGAGAACTATAGAGGTAATAAGGCATCCTACAGCGTTTCAAATGCAACAGAGTTTTTAAGCACTGTTTACTGTCTTCCTTTTATATAATTCGCGGTCCCTCTAATGCATTCTTAACTCGATCGATGCCAACACTCTTCTACCCATTTCTTTAAGTAGAACTGCGTTTTTATCCTTTGATAGAGCTGCATTTTTATCCTTCGATAGAGCTGCATCTTTATCCTTCGATAGAGCTGCGTTTTTATTCTTTGATAGAACAGCGTTTTTATAATGATAATGATAGGACTGAGTTTTTATCCTGTGATTTTTAACTTGGATCCAGATCCCTTTCTAACATGGATCACTTCACGTCTTGATTTACTAAATAAACCTCTATACGGCGTATGTATGGGCTAAATATGAATCATGGTAGTCTGAACTGACTTGGCTCATTGCACGAACTACCCCTAATACTGAATGATGAGCTAACTTGGCTCTTTGTACATACTACCCCAAATACTGAATGATGAGCTAACTTGGCTCTTTGTACATACTACCCCAAATACTGAATGATGAGCTAACTTGGCTCTTAGCACGAACTACCCCAAATACTGAATGATGAGCTAACTTGGCTCTTTGTACATACTGCCCCAAATACTGAATGATAAGCTAACTTGGCTCTTTGTACATACTACCCCAAATACTGAATGATAAGCTAACTTGGCTCTTAGCACGAACTACCCCAAATACTGAATGATGAGCTAACTTGGCTCTTAGCATAAATTACCCCAAATATCACTTGATGAGCTAACTTGGCTCTTAGCACGAATTACCCCAAATATCACTTGATGAGCTAACTTGCCTATTGGTACGAACTACCCCAAACATCAATTAATGAGCTAACTTGGCTCTTTGCACAAACTACCCCAAACATCAATTGATGAGCTAACTTGGCTCTTTGCACAAACTACCCCAAACATCAATTGATGAGCTAACTTGGCTCTTTGCACGAACTACCCCAAACATTGATTGAGACTATTTATCCCAGTTAATTGTTCGGACTCCATCAGCTCTATATCAGTGTAGTGTTGCTCACCCATTGTTATTACACATTGGATTTCTCTCGGAAAGTCAACCAGTTTTCTTGGGAATTTTGCTAAGGCACTTTAATTCAGATTCGTAAGTTTTCTACTATATATACCGTGCAGTTTTATTTTATTATTACTATCTTTCACAGTACTGTATTTTTTTAGGATTCAAATTTTCTAAGAAAGAGGCGAAAGTTAATAAAGTCCATTGGTAAAAATTGGGAGATAGTTCGCTTCCATTATATACCCGAAAACAAAATCCATCGCAGACCTTAACCCTTGCCACACCGACATCTGTATACCACATTACTATGTCAATGTAATTCGGTGACAACCGAGTGGTAAGGGTTAATTTACTGTAGTAACTTCGGTCTAAATAAGTTTTTTTATATAAATACAAAACAGAAACTACAATAGTGAAGACATTTTATCGGTAACGGGTTATGAAGGAGTGAAAACTACCCGCGTGTCGTACGGGGTAAATGTAACGCGTGTATACCGTTTGCGTAATTCAGTGACTGTTGGTGTTTGTTCATGGAGTTTAAAGCTACATTGTTAGTATATAGTACGTCGTATTCGAGCTTTGTAATGTCTCTTTATTGCACCATATGAAGTAGAGTTGATAGATACGTGTGTGATCCTGATCGCTTCATTTTGGTCTTCAGTGAAAAGACAATCGAATCATGAAACAAATTTATGTAAAAGCAGTAATTTTTTAGTACTTCGTCGATGCCGTTGTTTTTGTTTTGCAGTGACGTTATCCAAAACTCTCCTATAAGTCTTTTCGTTATTTACTTTTGTAATTTGACATTGGTTTGCCATTTTCCACGGTTAATTTGTCGTATGTATGCTATGCTTTGTTATTGGTTTTTTATGCCTTATAAACGATACTATCTATCTAGACGATGTTAATGTTAATGTTAATTTTATTTAGATGACATAGTACATTAGGTTTCATTAACGTTATTGTACATAGAGGATGGTACGAAATCTCGACTCTAGTTGAACAGGAACCCACGTCTTCTCTTGTACCAATGTCCAACTCAGCTGAAAATGCAGATTGCTCCTGCACATTTTATTATTGTAAACCATTTTTAGAGCATACCAAGTCTTATTATTCCGGCGATATACAAAGATATCTCATCTCAAGTTAGTTATTTATTTTCTGTGATTTTTCTCATTCTGAAGATACACGAGGATATCTTACACCAGAGATTTAGTGATCCACTCTATAAATCAAATGGCTATGTTTTATTTTCTGTGATTTTTTCATTCTGAAGATACACGAGGATATCTTACACCAGAGATTTCGTGATCCACTCTATAAATCAAATGGCTACGTTTTATTTTCTGTGTGATTTTTCCATTCTGAAGATACACGAGGATATCTGACACCAGAGATTTAGTGATCCACTCTATAAATCAAATGGCTACGTCTTAGTTTCTCTGTAATTTTTTTATTCCAGCAAAATACAAGGATATCTATAACCAGAGAGGTATTAATTGGCTCGATAAATTTAATAGCTATTAGCTGTCTTTTATTTCTCAGATTCCTTTCTACTATTATCCACGTACCATTGTGGCAAGTCCCATTAATTCTAGCTCTGTATTGATATTTCGCCATTCAAGTAATACGCATTGTCAAACCCACCGGCAAATTAGTCCTAAATTTTTAGGTACGCATTGGTTTTGTAAAATTCCTCCTATATTTTACGACAGTCTGCCGATCGTAAAATATCATGATGTTAATGGGAGTAGCCAACGTGGTTCTTTGCATAGCTGGAAAGAAATGCACAGAAAAAACCTATTCCCCATGATAGGACGCGAACCCACGACCTCCAGATAACTGGTCTGGTGCTCTATCAACTGAGCTACAGGGCCAGGCTTTCTCCTGTGCATTTAGGTATTTTAGAACCACTGATATTTAAAGTCCGTACATCATGCCAGCGATATACACAGATATATGTATAAGCACGATGGACTGTCCATTGATTGGCAAATTTTTGCGGTGTTTTCTATATTACATATTGCGTTAATCCTTATATAGTTAGTCAACAAGGAGTTACCTTTGTATTTTCGTATGTACGACATGGCCAACACGGCAACACACACCTCTACGTTCTATATTACCGTGACGTTAATGGGGGTAGCCAATGTGGTTTGAATAGCTGGAAAGAAATGCTTAGAAAAAACGTAAATTATGTAATTTCATCTCGCATTATACATTCAGCAAAGTGGCTGCGATAAAAAAATCTTTGCAACATTGCTTTAGAGAGATCGAAATACAATATACCTGTCGAGCCATTACACCTTTTTTTGGTTGGGTCATTTGTCACAATACACTTGCCGGGGACATTACACGTTCCTCTTGATTGGATCGTTTGACTGGGCATTGACCATTTGAGCCGATTGTTATAGTTGACATTTCATATACAAGCGAAATGACGAATACAAGGAATGTCATTGAGATCATATCTCGGTAAAAAGCCAGGCAACAAAAGAGCCGTTTTAAGAGCTAGGAATAAACCGAGGCAATGGGTTAATCCTGTTGTCACGTACACAGACGCATTTGTCGTAGGTCAGTTTTATGTGACACAGGTAATCGTAATGTTTTACAAGTCAACGAGGCCCCGTCATTGGTCAGTTTTATATGACACAGGTATTCACAAGGTTTTATCAGTTAACGAGGCACTATCATTACATGCTGATATTGTTTGATCAGGAGTTCGATTAGGCTTTGATAAGAACCTGAATGAGACATCATGGCGTATCTGTCATAGAGATATAATAACAGTGGCTTGGATCACAATACCGTCGGGATTACAGCCTCCCCCCTTTCTGACCCACCCATCCTGTATGGACATGAAAAGAAATTTATGTGATCAAAGTGTACTTATTGGCTCAGTTGTCGAACACACTTTTCTTTGAATTCCATTCCATAAGCCTGAAGAAGCATGTCACGTGTATGCGGAAGCTCATTTACGAATAAATTCAATTAGTCTCAAAAGGTATTACCCGGGCATTTTCTCTTGCTCTCTACATGGTCTTGGTGTGAGTAGCCAAGTCCGTAGATAAACCATTCATCTCTCATTAGCCTAGATTAATTGCAGATAGCTAACGTATATACTCGCAGATAGGTCGCATCTTTTTTCACCGAAATATTCTTCAAAAAATAAGGGTGCGACCTATCTGCGAGTTAAACCCTAATATCAACTTTATTTGCCTCAAACTAAGGGTGCGACCTATCTACTGGTGCGACCTATCTACTGGCGCGACCTATCTACTGGCGCGACCTATCTACTAGTGCGACCTATCCACTGGCGCGACCTATCTACTGGCGCGACCTATCTACTGGCGCGACCTATCTACTGGCGCGACGTATCTACTGGCGTGACCTATCTACTGGCGCGACCTATCTACTAGTGCGACCTATCTGCGAGAATATACGGTATATGTACGGTGTGCTAATTATCGAGCGCTATATTAGCTAATGCAGTGGAAGAAGAAAACAAAGAACTGTCATCAGATGAAAGAATTCGATGGTGAATGTAGGTAGATTGAAATAAAAAGTTGTTACAATCAGAAGCAGACTCTGTAACGTGGTAGAAGCTAGGGGATAGGAGGTTACTTATAGATATTTGGGTTGTACAAACTTAGAGATTTTCGCCACAGTCATAAGAATTTCGTGGCCTATTATTCGCTGAAAGTTGTCTCAAATCCGTGTGCTGTGAGTTATAATCAAAAATCTTTATAGATTGCTACAAATAATAACGCATGGTTTTCGGATTAATTATTGAGCTTACGTTCGGTGAGCCATCCTGATTGGACTTGGTCTGTAATCCGTACGTCGTCCGTTCATCCAATACTAACAAAAATCGATTCAAAGTCCGTTTGGCGGAGAGCTTAGTTCGTAGGTTGATTTTATTCAGGTCTTGGCTTGATCTTATTCAGTTTTTGGGTTGATCTTATTCACTTCCTGGGTTGATATTATTCAGTTCTTGGGTTGATCTCATTCAGTTCCTGGGTTGATCTTATTCAGTTCCTGGGTTGATCTTATTTAGTTCCTGGGCTGATCTTATTCTGGTCTTGGGATGATCTTATTCTGGTCTTGGGATGATCTTATTCACTTCCTGGGTTGATCTTATTCAGTTCTTGGGTTGATCTCATTCAGTTCTTGGGTTGATCTTATTCAGTTCCTGGGTTGATCTTGTTTAGTTCCTGGGCTGATCTTATTCAGTTCTTGGGCTGATCTTATTCTTGTCTTGGGATGATCTTATTCAGTTCTTGGGTTGATCTTATTTAGATTTGTTTGGCGTATCGCCATCCAGGCAATTAAATGTAGATTTTGCCTAATTTTGTATTTCTATTGCAGAATCAAAAATTGATTTTTGTGTTGAGCAAATGCCATGATTTCATGAGCGTTTTTTTAAATCGACTATAAATGGAAATAGTGGAAATATCGCTATATACTCATAACTGAAACTGAAAGCTCACAGCTTGATCCGCAGCAAGTCCTTTATCTCTGATTGTTGAAGTGTAGACCCGTCTCTAAAATATGTAGATATTCGACAACTTGTATGGATGAAGATTAAAGGTATTGTATTTGTGCTGGATAGTTTCCGTAAAAGTTTTTATAAACCACATCTGACAGCTTTTCTTGGCTGATATTCACGGTCTATAGATCTTGTTAAATTCTTTTTAACCTTTTTACCTTTTTAAGGTATTCCTCGCTAATGTAAGCCCTCTGTGCAAAAAAAGGAGAATGTCTTCATTTGCTTATGGGAGAATTATTTGGACGTGACCGTTAAGCTGTATTTTTTCCAAAACATCGTCTTGTTATAACAAATATGAGATGGTATCGTAAACTCGAACAAATTCATTCAAGGGTCCCGAAAATTTTAATAAGAAACACGAAAACTGAATGAAGATTTGTAGATTAATGTGAGGTTATTGCAGTGAAATATTGTGAGACTTTTTTATGCAAATGGCACAGTTTATGTATGCAGTTACGCGGATCTCCATTTTTTGCCCATATTCATTTCATATGTCTGTTTTTTCCAGTACTGTTTTGTTATCGTGTGAAGGACATTTGTCATAGGGCGGCGAGGGAATTTTCTTTTGTTCGGTATATGTTGATACGTCAATTGATATGTCACTGAGAGGAGTGATATCGAATAACGGTTTATGCCACGCCCAAATACATGTGTCAACCATGACTGAGCGGTAGGTATACTCGTCTCATATCTGGTTACTGCAGTCAATATGGCCGTTGTTCCAAAAAAAAGAAATACAAGGTTTTGGTGCTACTTTATAATTAAATGTCAGTCGCACGTACAACATTGCCCTGTTACATTCCTAATATATTTTTATAATAAACTATTCCACGACAAATCTTTCTCGATATTCAAGCATGAAAATCTTGCTCATTTCCTATCCTGGAAGGCGCGGGAAAAAATCCCTGGTTTGTGCCGGTTTGAACTCGCAACCTTTTACATGAAAGGCAACGCTTCTAACCACTGCACCACTGGCGCCAACATGTTAACGGCGCTAGCCAATGTGCTTCTTTCAATAGCCTGGGAGGAAGGCATAGAAAAACCTACACCTCGGAGGGGACTTGAGATTTTGTCCCATGAGAGGTAAAAGTTTTTTCTGTGCATTCCTGTCTAAAAAAGAAGGTTTATCCATGAAAGATTATCCCACATTTGCAGCTGTCCCATCAGAGTTGCAGCTCCATCGTTATAGGTCATGTCACCTCGTCACAATCTTGAGTGTAGCCCTGTGTAAATTGTCTGAGTTTTATGGTTCTAGGCTGTTAAGATACCCTATTGAATTTCTTTAAATGTTCAAGGAATCGAAGGACAACACCTTTTAAGACTAACTATAATTTATTTCACAAGCTTTCGAATATAAATATTCTTTATC
>WURV02102657.1:0-20022 GCA_011762755.2 Epimenia babai | reverse complement strand
TACATCACTAATTTGTATGGTACCCGGTACATCACTAATTTGTATGGTACCCGGTACATCACTAATTTGTATGGTACCCGGTACATCACTAATTTGTATGGTACACGGTACATCACGCATTTGTATAGTACACAGTACATCACGCATTTGTATGGTACACGGGACATCACTAATTTGTGTGGTACACGGTACATCACTAATTTGTATGGTACCCGGTACATCACGCATTTGTATGGTACACGGGACATCACTAATTTGTGTGGTACACGGTACATCACGCTTTTGTATGGTACACGGGACATCACTAATTTGTGTGGTACACGGTACATCACGCATTTGTATGGTACACGGGACATCACTAATTTGTGTGGTACACGGTACACCACACCAGAAGAGTCATTAACACACTTATGGTACATATTAACACAGTACGTAGTACACAGCACCTCCGCAGTTACCTGTAATCTACACACCTGTAATCAACAAACAGGATGCATTATAATTATGTAGCTACTTTTATAAGCTTGAAACTCGTTCTTATTCAAAAACTACTCAGCCAAAATTTGGGGCTTTCAACTTTTATGAATAGCTTGGTATTTCGTTTTTGGTACGCTTTTATTCTCCTACTCGTTACCCTTGCCAGGCAGCTTTAGTCAAGTAACTGAACATATTTATATGTTTTTACAAGAAATTGTCTCCCATACCCAGGTCATGATACATGATACACTTATTTCGATGTCACCACGATTCAATCTTTTATTCATTTATTTCATTACAAAATAGTCTTAACAATCACAGTAGCAAAAAATGACTAAAACTCATGAAATCGCAACATTGTGAGAAGCATATCGCGACGTGTAAAATGGCATTCACTAACACAGTGGTATACTACAGTATACTACAGTATACTACATGCATGGTAAACTCACCCGAATTATTCATGGTTATTGACATGAAAATTCCCACATACTGACCTCGATGTGACTGTGACAGATTGTAGAATGCACGGAGTAACTTCTTGGTCTGGTCAATTAGTCCATCATACATCTCGGCGGTGCGCTCCAACTCATCCAACTTCTTCACCAACCCATCTGAAGGTGCAACAACACGGGAGAACCAATAAGGCACCTGAACAAGTAGACAGCGCTACAGAGTGTATCTACTGTAACACCAATAGACAAACGGCAGCGATAAGTTTTAATTAAACGGAATGAGAAAAAATTGAATGCTACTTATAGACTTGCCATAGGACGGTGTGGCCAGGTTTGCCAAAAGACGGTATGGCCAGACTCGCCATAAGACGGTATGGCCAGACTCGCCATAAGACGGTATGGCCAGACTCGCCATAAGACGGTATGACCAGACTTGCGATAAGATGGTGTGGCCAGGTTCGCCACAAGACAGTCCGGCCAGGTTCGCCATTAGACAGTATGGCCAGGTTCGCCATTAGACAGTATTGCCAGGTTCGCCATTAGACAGTATGGCCAGACTCGCCATAAGACGGTATGGCCAGATTCACCATAAGACGGTATGGTCAGACTCACCATAAGACAGTATGGCCAGACTCGCCATTAGACGGCATGGCCAGACTCGCAATTAGACGGTATGGCCAGACTCGTAATTAGACGGCATGGCCAGACTCACAATTAGATGGCATGGCCAGACTCGCAATTAGACGGTATGGCCAGACTCGCCATAAAACGGTATGGCCAGACTCGCCATTAGACGCTATGGCCAGACTCGCCATCAGACGCTATGGCCAGACTCGCCATACGACGGTATGGCCAGACTCGCCATACGACGGTATGGCCAGACTCGCAATCAGACGGTATGGCCAGACTCGCAATCAGACGGTATGGCCAGACTCGCCATCACATGGTATGGCCAGACTCGCAATTACACAGCCATACTCACTATTACACAGCTTGGGCATACCATTACACATCCTGGACAGAATGGCCAGACTCACCATTAGACGGCATGGCCAGACTCGCCATAAGACAGTATCGCCAGACTCGCAATTAGACGGCATGGCCAGACTCGCAATTAGATGGTATGGCCAGACTCGCAATAAAACGGCATGGCCAGACTCGCAATTAGACAGTATGGCCAGACTCGCAATAAAACGGCATGGCCAGACTCGCCATTAGACAGTATGGCCAGACTCGCCATCAGACGGTTTGGCCAGACTTGCAATCAGACAGTTTGGCCAGACTCGCCATCAGACAGTATGGCCAGACTCACAATCAGACACTATGGCCAGACTCGCCATCAGACACTATCGCCAGACTCGCCATAAGATGGTATAGCCAGACTCGCAATCAGACGGTATGGCCAGATTCGCCATCACATGGTATGGCCAGACTCGCAATTACACAGCCTGGACATACAAATACATGGCCATACTCACTATTATACAGCTTGGCCATACTATTACACAACCTGGACAGAATGGCCAGACTCACCATTGCACAATATTGCCCGACTCAGCCCCAGGGCATCAGCTGTATTAGAGCTCATGGTCTCCACCACTCGATGTTTGGCTTTCTTCAACACTGAAACCATCATCAAATGTTCCATCAAGTCTTTATTGAACATGTTAAATAGCTCGGATTAACTAAGTCAACCATTCACAAAGCATGAATGAATGAATGAATGAATGAATGAATGAATGAATGAAGTGATTTCAAGTTCCTATAGTGTTCCAACTCTCTGAAACACTGTACCAAGTTGATTGATCAAGATGCACAATAAAAGTTCAAACACACTAAATACAGTCAAACCTCTATTAAGCGGCCACTCACGGGAATCACAAAAAAGTGGCCGTTAAGACAAGTGGCCGTTTAATCCAGGTTCTACATTTTGACTAGTGTACATGTCGGGAGGAATTTGAAGTGACCGTAACGACAGGTGCCCGCTTGATAGAGGTGGCCGTTCGGGCAGGTTTGACTGTATCAGATAACGAATTTTCACGAGCACCATGAATGCATCTAGTTTTCAATATTGTCCATAAGATATGGAAATCTTCCTCTATCATTACCTTGGAAATGGGATACCTATCAGGCTAGATTATTAATGACATTGTTTAAATTTTTTTGCAAAGTAGGATTCATTAACCAATCTCTTAAGCCCAAATGTCAAATCAATTTAACATGTTAAATACTGATTTACAGTTCACCAGCTAAAAACATATTTTACAAAAAAAGCCAGTAGAACAATATTAATAGAAACAACACTGTGCAAGGGGAAGTAATTCTAGACTAGCTTCAATAATTTAATAATTCCCATTTATTTTATAAAATTCCAACCAGCTGAACTTTATAAGTTTAATGCAACTTAATTATAGCTCGATCAGACATGTTGAATTATGAGCTATCGACAGTTGATCGCGAGACAAGGTTGACTGAACATGTATGCAGCATAACACTATCACTACACTACCATAGATGATAATCAGGAATCAGGGAGAAGAGATAGGGAGGGGGTGGTGGTCACGCACATGCTAGGTTCAAAAATTCACAAATCTCATTTCTTACTTGTTAGAGTCATTTTAGGTGGCGTTAAATGACAGATGACAGCACCATAGACAGGCCAAATTACTTAATCACATCTTTTAGGAAATGAATTGATATTACCCAACACCTCTTTTTCTATTCATCATTATTATAGTAACAGGCGGGCGGGTAGTAATGGTTAAAGACTTGAATTCCTGCTCTAATCAGTATACTACATGTTATACGGGAAGAAAATGCCTTAAAATTCCGTCCGAATGGGGGTCTGGGTAGCCCTTGCAGTGTAGTTCTGTTCTGGGCTTTTTTCCTCCAACATGGCTATGTTTCAGAAGCAGTGGCGTGAATGGAAGGTCAATTGTTTGCCCTCGATGGGTGTTTCCCCCATTATAAATAAAGCTAATCAATATGTAGTCTAGTTTGGTAAAGGGCTTAAAATGGGCTAGACAACGATTACCTTGGTTATCAGCCTATAATTACATACATGCCTACTCTAGTGATACTATATCTCAAATTGAATTCAGCCAAACACCCCAAATATCATATGGTGTATGTCACATCATATGTGGTTCCCACATACATGCACGCGCACACAAATTCAAGGTTATTTACAATATGGATATCTACCTCCTTCAAGGAGCAATTTTCGATCAATAATCTATTTATAGTTGAAACGTCAAAAAAGCAAGATTTATCTTTTACATACTAAAAATCTACAGCAATACCCCGTCTAACTGGACCTCTAAAGCCAGATTTTTCAAGCCGTCTGCTATGATTTTATCTGAATGCGTGAATCATTCAACAATAACACCCCAGTGGTATTTTTTTCTGTTTTGTCAACAAGATCAGGTAACGTGATAATAGTACACCCACTACATTTACTCCCAACGAGCTATTTATAACAGTTAACAACACCTTTATCTCGGCGTTAAATGTAATTGACCGGATATATCAAAGCATTATAGCTGTACATACTGATATTATTAGTATTCAAGTTGACAGTATCGCATATAGGGGATTCTACTGTACTCCACCCTTCTCGGTACACATGTACTACTACACAGTGCAAGTAATCAACGATTATCGTAGTAAGTAAATTGTAACAACTACTGTCTCGTGTGATTTCCTTATAATTACTAGACAGATTTTTTATTAAGAATTTCCTATTTTATTCGCTGGTAAAAAAGTGATGACGTACAATATGGTGGATTGTAAAGCGTAAAAGACAAATTTTATAGCAACGCCATGGAAAAATGAATAACGAAAATGTTTTAGCCAGACCCTACCGTAGTTTACATACACTGCTTTGCTTGTGGGTTATTGTCTACGCCATATTGAAGATTTCGCGACTTTAGTAGCGTACAAATAAATTAATTGCTTCACAAATACCAGGGTTGTGACGAAAAGTAGTCAAACTGGCCTTTGGAAAAGCATATTGAGTAACTGGTACAGACATTTAACAATAAATCGTGTAGGATTTTAATATCGGAGATATGCGTTTCTACTAAATACAATAGAGCATACAGGTGTTGACAACTTAACATGGCGACTATGGGTTATTAACCCTTACCACCCTGATAGGGGGACATTATATCACTTTTGCAATACAATTCTGTGACAACAGAGTGCTAAGGGTTAAGATTGTGAATTTATAAAACATGCCCCACGTCTGAAATGGCCCGATTTCGCAAGTACCTCCCTCCCTGATTTTGAAACTGCTCCCAACCCAGGCATAAAGAGCCTCCCCTTTCCCGATCAATGCGGTGCCCCACTGAGAAGCCTTCAATTACAAGGGTCATCAATTACAATGGAGGACCAAAATTAATCCTGAAATTGAGCCCGAAAAAAACAATACAAATTCATGGGCAGCTCGCATAATAAGAAGCATCCTTTCTATTGATGAATTTTTCAGCAACATCTATACAGCGTATCCTACATAAGATGAACGCCAAATAAACTAGTGTCAATTACCCACTCATCGGCATGTAGACCTTTCAAGACTTTTTAAGGACACATACTCAATTTGTATTCTGTCATAGACAGTTTCTTCATTTGAATTATTTTTCTTTTATTCGATCTTGCGCTTCTTTCCTTCGTGTTTCGTACCGTTTTCCATCTTTCAAGCCATCCAACATATCAATTCATAGACCTCTCCAAGTACATTCTTGTCCACACAGTCTTCCACCTCTATGCCTCTAAGATCGATACCTCTAAGAGCGATACCTCTAAGAGCGATACCTCTAAGAGCGATACCTCTAAGAGCGATACCTCTAAGATCGATACCTCTAAGATCAATATCTCTAACATCAATACCTCTAAGATCGATACCTCTAAGCAATCTGTCGTGTCCTATCCTATGCACCGACTCAAGAACTTCTGTGTTTTTGCTCTTGATCAATGGTTCACATCTTTTCAAAAAAGTCCATTTCCCCATAGCGTTTCTTGACTCCACTGTCGATAATTAACCTCCATAATGACACATTGAACCTCAATAGATAGTGTGTCGTGGTAGTTGGCTATGAGTTTGGGTGGGGGCTGGGGTCTCTTATATCAGCTAATACTGCAGATATTTATGGTAATGTAGAGTTAATGTATGGCAGAGTTTTGTGTATCTATATTGATAACGGTAATGTTGTTAACAGGCTAGTATAATGTTGATAACAGGCAAGTATAATGTTGAAAACAGGCTAGTATAATCTTGATAACAGGCAAGTATAATGTTGAAAACAGGCTAGTATAATGTTGATAACAGGCTAGGCCAGGTCAGGCTAGGCCAGGTCAGGCGAGGCCAGGCCAGGCCAGACTAGACTAACTATGAAGTGAAACCATTCTGAACTATGTACTTTGTACTGTGTCAGTATAAATACAATAATAAAATGATTGATATGATGAGTATCTATTACAATTATCATCCATGTAAGCCACAGGTCACATCCCAGTTCAAGTTCCTTGTGCGATACAGAACATTTGTGAGCTATTTCATGCTCACTGTAAATGTACATAATTGTATCTAACATTGCTCTGTATTACCTGTATACTGTTAGGTGTATATTTTATATAATTTAGATAATTACACGATAGTCTTAGACCATTAGGCTATTGTTTCTTGTGAAGTGTGTCTGACAGCTCTGCTCATTAGTACACTTCAAACAAATAAATTTCACTTCATTTCAACGTTGTTTGAATCTAGGATTCTCTAGTAACAAAATTAAACTCCGGCCCCAAAGGAACACAATAAATTATAGCACCATTAAAGGGGGGATAATCCAGGTATAATGAGCCTGGAGTTATGCCAGATAACTGCTGAATTTGTGCCCTCTGATCATAGTCCTTATCTCTTAAAATGCCTGAGATATCTATACCTAAACGCAGGTACAGGGACACTGCGCCCCACAGGCCAAATGTGGCCCTGTTATCTCCACAGTGTAGCCCGTGGCCTCCTTGATTAAAAATGTCCGATGAGGCCATCATGGCCAGTTATTACGTGCCGGAGAATCAGCTTATTACAATGATAAACCGTGAATGTCCATGTTTGATCTAATAATAAATTATAAATGCATATTATTAAATAAGAAAGCGTAAGATCATTAAAATCACAGACATTCCCAGCACTAGATGACCACAATGTCATGAAAATAGCGACACATACGAGAACACATATTTTTTTTCTCGAAAGTTTCTCATTAAAAAATCATTAAAATTGATTGAACCATGAATAAAATTCGACAATGGGGCCAAAAACTCTTACTAATTCTTAATTAGTAATAGGTTGTCGTGTCAGATACATCACAAAATACAATACAATTAACACCTTATAGACAGACTAATGAAGGTAAAGATCGACACTTATTGAGTTCGCTAAGCGAAATAGGGTCGTTGCGATATGAAATTATTTACCCCTAGAGACTAGACAAAGCCTGGATGTCACATATACTTCGTATAGCAGAAGCAGGCATACGGGCACTTACACTTGGGTACGATGCTGATCTCGTTTATCTGGAGTTCCTGAATCTTCTTCTTGACGTTTAACGCCTTCCCCGGCAACTGTGAACTGTGAACGATGTACTTCGTCGAGTCGATATCGTGCTTCGCGCACGCCGAGAGATACACTTCGTTCAGCGGCGTCTGCGGGTTGACCCGAATCACGACCTTGTTTCTGTTGGGCAGGTTGATCGTCATTCGGTACGTCATCTGGTAGAAACGTTCCATGCGAGCGTATTAATACATCGCCAAGATGATGCGGCGGGTTTATATTTAGGTGAATTTAGAAACCTTCAAAAGTTACTTCGAAAGAAACACAAATGTGGAAACAGAACGGTTATGTTTTACAGTGTGACATCTATAACATACATCGAAGTGGTATCTTTTGCATTGTGAACAGCTACCAGCAAGACCCTGATAAATAATTCTCCAAAACTCTTCACACGTGACAGATTTCTCTGCTCCTTACTGTTAATTAATTCACTTAACCTTTACCAAACTGACATTTTTACATCACATCAGTATGGCAATGCAGTTCTATGACAGTAGAGTAGAAAGGGTTAAGTGTACTCTAACGAGAAACCGTACCCTCCTTCTATTTGGGCAAAGGAGACAGGGTAAAAATAATGCTTTTACTGAGAATAGACCAGTCCGATTAGTGATGAAATATACATGCACGATGCAATATACATGCGCGATGCAATATACATGCGCGATGCAATATACATGCGCGATGCAATATACATGCGCGATGCAATATACACGCGCGATGCAATATACATGCGCGATGCAATATACATGCACGATGCAGTGAACCTCGTCACATGTACATTCTGTAGGGCATCAATCACTTTCTGATCATCAACAACAAAGTACATTGTAGTTATCATAACGAATTATTAATTATCGTCAAGTGAAATATATGTGGGAAAGCATTATACAATGGATTTGTATCAGATATCTCATCGACCATAAAATTCAACGATAAGCGGGAATCAATCTGTCACGCGTCGTTAGTTATGTGTTCAAAATGTTTAAAAGTACGGCGCTTTAGGCATTACGGTTGAGGTGAAATGAAGACAGAGCGCAGTTTTATAAAAATCAAAACAGATCATGGGCAAATATAAAACATGATTTCACGTGTCAAACATGTCGATGATATTTATCGCCTCATGGTAGTGATGATACCCTGGTAAAATATACACACAATCACTTCAATAGAAATCTCCTTCAGTATTTAAGGAATATAATCAAGTATTAAAGTCATGAAAACTTCATTCATACAGAATTGATATCCTCTCTGGATGTTCGATATGACTCCGATTTGAGACCACTAACACGATTAGCCGCGTTTCTAACCACGGCTCTACGTTAACCCTTCGCACTCCGTTGTCACAAAATTGTATTGCGATAGTAATGTGATATACAGATGTCAGTGTGGTAAGGGTTAACAGTTAAATCCCAAACCGTAAGTGAAAATAACCAGTAGACTATAAACCTCCTTATGAAAGTTTTGATATATCGGATTTGAAACTAAAAAGTCGGTGGTAAAAATAGTATTGGTGATACGCGTGGTTCAGATGAAAAAAACTGAAAAGCAGAGAGAAAATGTATAGAAAACTTCCTAGGGATACAGCCTAACCCATCTGGAAACTAATATTATAATTATACTATATATATATATATAATACGTATGATCGTATAAAGGTTGTTAGTAAATGTCAATTCGATTTGTACTCTGTTCACGTTTCTATTTTAGTTTAGAAATGTTTAATCAGCCGTTTATTGTGGTAGCTACAATCGAGAGTAAATATTGATTAAAAAAAGAAAACAAATATGTACGAATGGTGTTCGCATTCTCTCAATCGATCGACCATTTCTTGATTCTGCAGGTGGATCGAACGTTGTCTCTGTTTTATGCGTTACGGCGACATTGACTTTTACGAATGACAGGTCTGCTACTGCTACGCTCACTCATTCGACACGGGGATGTGCGGTGCCTTATTGGCCATGTGATCAAACACGTACCACGTACCACCCTCTATTATATACAATCCCGACTAGATGAAGTACACTCGATAAACAAAAGAGGCTCGTGTTAATGTTGATAAGACAATCAAAAATACGTTACTTTTTATGTTACATTTGATTCCACTCACAATGGTAGTATATCTACGTAATTTATGATCCGTATTAATATAGTGTACAAACAGAGCAGGGGATATATTATAAAATATAGTATGTAGAGTCATTCATGTAGAACAGGGCGGAGGACGCGACGCCCCGCCAGCCATGCGTGCAATCATCCCAAGACTCGACTACTGGCTAGCCTGAGATAACTGTCATTAACCGACCACTACTGAATCCCTAATGAATCCTTAAAGCATCCCTGAAGCATCCCTAATGAATCCCTAAAAATTCCTAATGAATCCCCTAATGAATTCCCTAAAGAATCCCTAATGAATCCCCTAATGAATCCCCTAATGAATTCCTAAAAATCCCTAATGAATCCCCTAATGAATTCCCTAATGAATTCCCTAATGAATCCCCTAAAGAATCCCTAATGAATCCTAACATTTGTAATGGGCTGCATCTATATCAACCTTCATTAACGAACCAACCTTCATCGATGAGCCAACCTTCATTAATGATCCAACCTCCATTAATGATCCAACGTCCATTAATGATCCAACTTCCATTAATGATCCAACCCCAATTAATGATCCAACCTCCATTAATGATGAATTGGAAATTTTTACTGTTGTGTTGGCTTGCCAATATTATTTGTAAATGATAGCATAAATATAAATACATAGCATTCCTCTCTCCGACGTACTGAGGAAAGTACACTTGAGGATTCCTACATGGTACTGAAATACCTCGAATGGCTGCGATTTTAACGTAGCGGCCTTGCGTAAGGCAGCTTCTTTCTCGGCGACCTTGTCAACCAGATGCAGAACCGTAGTCCCTAGCGACCCGACAGTCTGATTGGCCTTGTACTCGATCGGGCGATTCGATTGGTCGATGCTCGGCACAACGATTTTATGATTCGTTGGATTTAGGCGAGCCTGGCGTGAGACTTGTACCAACAAGTCGATCATCGGCGTGCTGCGAAGAAGGAAAGATAACCGATGGATAAAACTAATGGTTGCCTACCTTGTCAATGTCGGCTTGTGATAACGACGCTCCGCGTGCTTTACTCTTCCTCCACGGCATCGTAGCGGATTATCCGGTGTATTGAGAAAATTATCCGGCGTATTTAGAAAATTATCCGGTGTATTGAGAAAATTATGAGAGCTATTGCTACACAACAAATGTCAACTGTTTTCTTATGCTTTTAGGCTAATAAGCAAATAATCTGTAATAGCAAAACTTGAAACAAGTTTTGTGTCGATGAATGCTAAGAACGAAATAGAATAATAATTATAGACATTATATATATATATATATATATATATATATATGGAACAGAACATTACATAACATAGGCAGTAGTGATTATTCCTTAGATGGTAGAATTAAAGGTATCCTATCCAATCAAATGTAATAAGTCTGATAGCTACTACAGGCCTGGTAGCCCGGTACAACTAGCCTCATAGCCAATACCAGCCAGCCGGCTACTATAAGCTTGCTTGGTCATACTGAAATATGCTCGGTCACCCAAGTTTTTATCAAAACTGATTATATTGCCGCGCGTTTTGTAGAATAAACATTTCGAGGTGTGCAGTGTAAGATATGTAGTATGTATATAATACATATAAGTTGAGATTGGCCTATTGTTAACGAGCGAAATAGTAGAGCGTCGTAAAAGTAAATATAACTGGCAAGGTGGAGCGCAATAACGCCAGGTCAAATTCATATGTACCTTAAGCTCGCTCATGATATCTTGTCGTGTTTACTAGCTGTCACGTGTAATATCTACTGAGTTAGTTAGGTGTTACCTTACACTTTACACTACTTAGGAATACCCACTTTGAGTTTCTATAACTGGAATAGTATACATGTAATTGTGGGTGCTTATCGAAAGGCGGTGGGTTATTATAGCTAACGAATGGCTTACGTCTACTAGTTAGGGACAGTACAGGGTGGCATATAATCATGTATGGTTGCGTATCAATAACTATCGGTCTAATGTGTTTTGGCAGATGCGTCTACGCGTTTTATTATTTACCCCGGCAAATAAAATACTGAAATTATCACGCGAGATGGTCAGCGTACTTTTATCACCTAATTTAGGATTGACACGGTATAAAATAAAGCCGATTGATTCGATTAGCAATTCATCATATTGACCAGTCATCAAGCATTCGCGCTATCGTATATATTATCTACAGGAGTGATGGCCCCTGATGCGTGGAAGGAATTCGCACGAAATAGCAAATAGATAATAAAACGTGATATTTTTTGAGTAAAACTCAACAAGCGATTACATTGAGGAAACACATCCGAGATATATCAGTGATAATTGGATGGGCGAATATATCGCAATGAGCAACATATCACGTTAAACGGTATTGCATTAAAGAAGTTTCACCGGTTAACTACGGTGAACCGGTGAACTCGTGTGAGTCAGGAATGATTAGACGTGGGCGTGCACACGATTCCGATTCCGTAGAAATAATGATTGCTTATATCAGGGAGAGCTTATCCACGCGTGGTATATAGACAATAACCGTGAGCGGGTCACGCACGCCTGCGATAATGACCCAGGCTTGTCCCAACTCGCCCGGGCATTGCTGAAATACTTGCGGAGTGAGTGTTGTGACGAAAGACCGGCCACACTACGCCATTAGTTCGCCATTAGTACGGTTAATTATCAGTTATACCAGGTAAATAACAAACTATGTCACCCGCAGGTGGTCAGCTGGTCGCGGAAAGTTGTATAGCCGGGGAATGTGATAATTTTGCTATCGCATTAAATGGTTAAATGACGAGATTTTAGATCATGTCCTAACTGATAGGAAATGATGTCATTCAACGACGTGCACGGTAGATAATGATACCTTTGACACATAACTATCACCAATGAATTATTATATCTAGCGTTTAGCCATTTGAGATACGGGCACTGTATACTGCTTGTTCAATTGGAGATAAGATGGGCGCTTTTAAATAATCAGACCACTGATGTGAAACCTCCGGCCTTTTGAGGATAGTAATACATCCACTGTCCCATGTGATACTGCGTGATATCGTGTGATACTGCGTGATACTGCGTGATACTGCGTGATACTGCGTGATACTGCGTGATACTGCGTGATACTGCGTGATACCGTGTGATACTGCGTTATATCATGTGATACTTCGTGATATCGTGCGATACTGCATGATATCGTGCGATACTGCGTGATACTGCGTGATATCTGCGTGATATCTGCGTGATATCTGCGTGATATCTGCGTGATATCTGCGTGATATATGCGTGATATATGCGTGATATATGCGTGATATATGCGTGATATATGCGTGATACTGCGTGATATCGCGTGATACTGCGTGATATCGTGTGATACTGCGTGATATCGTATGATACTGCGTGATATCGTGTGATACTGCGTGATATCGTGTGATACTGCGTAATATCGTGTGATACTGCGTGATATCGTGTGATACTGCATGATATCGCGTGATACTGCGTGATATCGCATGATATCGTGTAATACTGCGTGATATCGTGTGATACTGCGTGATATCGTGTGATACTACATGATATTGTATGATACTACGTGATATCGTGTGATACTACGTAATATCATGTGATACTGCGTGATATCGTGTGATACTGCGTGATATCGTGTGATACTGCGTGATATCGTGTGATACTGTGTGATATCGTGTGATACTGCGTGATATGGTAACACTAACAGAACTTTTCATTAAGACAGTTGACATATAAATTGTAACATTAACAGAAATTTTCATTAAGACTGTTGACATATAAATTGTAACATTAACAGAACTTTTTATTAAGACAGTTGACATGTAAATTGTAACATTAACAGAACTTTTCATTAAGACAGTTGATATGTAAATTGTAACATTAACAGAACTTTTCACTAAGACAGTTGACATGTAAATTATATCATTAACAGAACTTTTCATTAAGACAGTAAACATATAAATTGTAACATTAACAGAACTTTTGATTAAGACAGTTGACATATAAATTGTAACATTAACAGAACTTTTTACTAAGACAGTTGACATATAAATTGTAACATTAACAGAACTTTTTACTAAGACAGTTGACATAAATTGTAACATTAACAGAACTTTTTATTAAGACAGTTGACATGTAAATTGTAACATTAACAGAACTCTTCATTAAGACTGTTGACATATAAATTGTAACATTAACAGAACTTTTCATAAAGACTGTTGACATATAAATTGTAACATTAACGGAACTTTTTATTAAGACAGTTGACATTTAAATTGTAACATTAACAGAACTTTTCATTAAGACAGTTAGCATGTAAATTGTAACATTAACAGAACTTTTTACTAAGACAGTTGACATGTAAATTGTAACATTAACAGAACTTTTCATTAAGACAGTAGACATATAAATTGTAACATTAACAGAACTTTTCATTAAGACTGTTGACATCATAAATCGTAACATTAACAGAACTTTTTATTAAGACAGTTGACATGTAAATTGTAACATTAACAAAACTTTTCATTAAGACAGTTGACATGTAAAGTTCCAATACTATTCCAATAATAGGACCTATCCACATTGAAAAAACCTCAAAATAAAGTTAACTCTTATATTTAATACCAGCCACTATATGTGTAATAGAAATCAAACCAAATATTCTAATTATTGTACTATGTACTTCTCTAGTTATCCTGTAATACTGATACTAATGCATAGTTCAATGAAAAACAAGATGACTCATGTGTCCACACCTGCCCAGTTTAACAAACGTGAAATTTATTTACTTACATGAGCGCAATAATCAAGTTTCTGTGTTTCTTCTTGTGTTTGTAAATGATTAAAGATAAAACGCGTTTTAATCTCGATAAATATATTAAAACAAGTTGCTTAGACTATATTGGTAAGAGAGAGGTTACGAACATAGAGGAATATGACACCAATAAAGTCTCAGGGCAGGTATGGAGGTATATAAATAAGGCAGTATACACTGATAGTGCATTGGATTAGGCATTGTATAATAAATAGCACTAATAATGAAGAGGTTATAATTAATATAGAGTACTCTAGTTGTATTTTATGGGAAAATATACAAATAACATTGCTGACTAAAGCACGGTAATTTAGCTTACAAAGCAACAGTTTAAGGTACATAACACTCCACTTGTCGGCGGTGGGCTAGTGCGTAAGTTAATCCCAATACGCTAATCTCTAATCAGTAATCACAAACGCGGCCGGCTGGCCGGCTATAGGTGTAAGCTAGTAGAGGCTAAACGCGATTGTTCACTATCACTACTAAGTATATGTGAGCACTGTGTATAGCCAGCGATTTGTCACAGCTACAGCGAGAGAGCCCTAAGTCGGGTAACACAATACTGTATGTAACAAGAATGTGAGCAGAATTCCTACCTATCCCACTAATGCCTTATCTGCGAAATAATGTATTATGTTACACAGCTCATTGTTATGGCTAGTTGAAAATGAATGATTTCAACCGCTGGGGGTATCTCCTCTTTATATGAGTGACCTCATTACACCCTAGAGCTATAGATAGAGACATCATTTTTAACATGCGCGAGATTATCTCTAGTCTCTACTACCCTACTTAATATAATGGACTGACCCGAATGAGATATTTTGAATGTGAAATGATAAACTGTTGTCACATGCCAGCAGTTTATTATCACCCCACTCTGTCTCTGCATAATCAGTAGGCGTGACAAGGTGGGGGAGGTGTGGGGGTTATAGGGTTTCAGCCACCCCACATTATTTTTAAAAATCTATCATGAGCCAACTAATAATCTGTGCTGTAATATTTTTAGTTATATTTTCTTGATATATGTCATCTTACTGTAAATGCCTTTTTTACTTTCCATTTATTCATCGTGTACAGATTTTGAACCGTACGGTATTCCATGTGTTTCTGGTTAATCATAATAACCATAAATTTTTAAAGTGTCTTTGATAGCCATGTGTTAAAAGGGCACTATAAATCCATAAAATTTCATTAGATTTCATTTCAATAACAGTTTCACATCTTATATAACTCTATTACATGCATATCTTTACAGGAGGGAAATGCAGGGAAAACCTCGCCTCTGGTGAGATGAATGCCCCATAACTGTACCAATGATACGATTACTTTCTGAATGATTTTTGTGTGCTGTGCATGTCTCAATACCTGTAATACTTTTTAACTATTAAATTTTCTATGTAGAATAGTGTAGTGTAGTTCTAATTATGCTTTTTGCTCGTCGCATAAATTTGTATCGTTCCATTTTTCGGTGTGCATACTGTGAAATGAAATTTTATTGATTTATAGTGCCCTTTTAACACATGGCTATCAAAGACACTTTACTAATTTACATTTATGGTTACCATGATTAACTAGAAAGACGGTTTAAAATCGAAGTGGGTGATAAATATATCAAAAATAAATGAGACATACAGTATGAACTATGATTAACTAGAAAAAAAGCTCAAAATCGAAGTGGGTTATGAACGAGTCGAAAATAAATGAGACATACAGTATGATCACAGATGAAGGAAAAAGATAAAAGAAAAAAATACACTGCGGCACAGTGTCAGATATAGAATCAACAATGTTAAATATCACCCGGAAAATACAGGAGATAAGATAATTACGTAGTACTGCATATAAAATAGCGCAGAAAAAACTATCACGTGGCTAAGGAATGAAACACGATAAAAGATAACACAAGCAAGTCACTGTAAACTTAACAAAAGGTAGTAGACAAAAGGGGAGTTATAAGTTTGAATTTAAAGGTATTTAGCTCTGTACCTCGTCTAGCATTATCTTACCTTGTAGAGTGTTAGTGATAACTGGTTGCTTAAGAGCGTGATAAATACAATACTACTGCTAATAATAACCTCCCCATTTAAGGACTCGCATGTTTACCTCTACACACTATGTCCAGAATACTGTCTGACCATTGCTGTTCCAGTCTACTTCACTAAATCCTCATTAAATTCATGTCCTAGACATTTTTTACGAATCATAGCATTTTATTTATATGTTATTTTTAGCAATTTATAATCCGTTATTTATAGATTATTTAATCATGTTTTTTGTTCATAATTTTAGTAAATCAGTATGATACACTCTCATTTTATAAGGTACACATATCTTCTATGTGACATCCTGATTGCAGTAGTTTCATTTCATAAACTTTCAAATAAAATATACACATTTATACACACATTTATACACACATTTATACATACATTTATACACAAATTTATACACACATTTATACATACATTTATACATACATTTATACACATGATTATACACACATTTATACACATGTTTATACATACATTTATACACATGATTATACACACATTTATACACATGTTTATACATACATTTATACACATGTTTATACACACATTTATACACATGTTAATACACACATTTATACACACCTTTATGCACACCTTTATGCATACATTTCTATACATGTTTATATATACGTTTATATAGTTTTTTATGAATAAATTCAATTAGCCTTTAAAGCCGCTATGTACCCATGTTTGCATTGATCTTCACTGTGATGGTATGGGTCACGTCTTAATCATATCATAAAATACGATAAATAAAACATACCGTATCTTCCGTTCAAGAAATATATCGTCTATCAAGTATATCATCATTCCACCCGATGAAGTATAAATGATACAGGAAAACTCTGGCTAATATCAGTCAATCGAGACGGTATGATCTGTTTATCTCTTATATGAGGAAAATCGTACGGTTTTTATATAAATGATAATATACAATGACAATATACATATCAGGGTACATCATGGCTCATTTGTTCGTTATTATTTTATAGATTTTTTCACCTCGGATAACTTTCGGTCGAACCGAATGCGATAAATATTTACGTGATTTATTACAGTAGATCATTGATTCTCCGCCATGATTGACAGTCGTGAAATCCTGTGATTGACTCTGACTAAATGACGTTAGGTCGTTAACGTTGATGTATCTGAGTTACATTCACGGTTCACTGCATTCGACAGACCCCGAGCAGCCACAAATGTAATCCGATATGGCCGGGTAAGCTCTGGGTACGCTCGACTTAGCGCGAACACGTTACTGGAACAACGTTACGGATTGCTACACCCGAGTCGAGTTATGTCGTACCAACGGGTCCCTTAATATAATCAACGTCAACGACACGGCGCGTCCACCTTATTAGTGACAGCCGATATAATTAAATAAAGATTTTTATTGTTTTTCTTTTGTCTCGCGGGTAATTTACGTTAATTGCGTTTAATTACGGATAAAACAACACGATCAAAATGGCATACGCTCAATTAATATTAATATGACCCAAATACATATTTATACATGGCTGCGAACTATATTAATCAACATAAAGGATATGAATGATATAACTACGCTATAAACAAATACTAAATATATATATATATAATAATTATATATAGAGCATCAAAGTATACAGGGTATACTATACTTGCAAATTTTAAAGATACACATGTACTCATATGCACAGTACATATAACATTTTTAAGATACCATCTTTATAATTTGTGTACATTTCATATTTTCAACGTAATTTTAAAATTGTCCCATATTCGCATATTTTTTGCATATAATTTTTTTCACTAATAATGGATTCCGATCTTTAATCGTGCCATTCCTCATCTTGACTTGACTTACCGTTGATTCTTTAATCATTTAATATGTTTTTAGCTTTAGGTTTGTACAATAATTATATAGCTACTAGTTACACAGTCTAGTAAGATATGTACAAAAATGATATGTACAATAATTATGTAGTTACTAGTTAGGAACAGGCTGATTGTGTGAGCCATTCTTGGCACTTGACAGAGTTAGCCTATTCGGTTAATACGACCAAATGGATCAGCCTTGTTTATTACGGGGCTGAAGGCGCTTTTTGCCCGAAAATTGCCGCAGATAGCATTCTGGCTAGAGATAGTCTTGTGGGTTCAACAACGCGGGGGGGGGGGACATAGCAGGACTAACAAAAATTCATTGAATCACGAGTTTTCGCAAACATAAGGAATGCTTCATCGGGTGAATGAGTGAGGATAAAACACACATATTTATATACACCGCAAATACAAGGATATGGATATAGAGTAAAGAGGGGGGAGACCTAGCCAAAGCTAATATAATAATAATAAATAGGTTTAGTTGTGTAGTTGGAGAAAAATGCACAGAAAAACCCACTACCTCTTATGGGGCTCGAACCCACGATTCTCTAGATCACCAGACATAAGTTTTATCTGTGCATTTTTCTCGAATTATTGCGAGAACCACATTGGCTACCCCCACTAAAATGGTCGTGTAAAAATAACAAAAGAGGCAAAAATAGTGGTGGTAGATGTGGTTTGGAAGAGAATTCTGGATTCCAGTTTAACAACCTCACCACTATACTAACTGCCCCTCAGGAATAAATGAAAACTGATAAATGAAACTGTATAACAATTAGGATTTAGTTAACAATTTTGATATGACGTAAGGGACATAATCCACTAGTATTTATCACAACAATACAGATATTAACTTCTCTTGAAAACTCTGTTAATCCCATTGGAGAGAAAATCATAGGTTATGTTGTTATTGGTGAATTTTAATAATGATCAACTAGTAAACTGTTAATAGCCCTTTAATGGTAAATACTTACTGTAATTCCTAGTTAACAATATGTAATTACATCCCTTGGAATAGGGAAGGTTTAGCAAAAATAATGTACTTAATCAGCTACGAGCAATAAATGCTCATAGTAGGGTCTCGTATGTGGGGGAACCTTTTAACGCCATATTGCTTAATGTTGCAGTATATCGCTTAATCAATGTGCCATAACTTATTACGGACACACTAAATGGCATATGTAGTAACTTATTTTTTCTGTCAATATTGCAGACGTGACATTGTGTACATATCTCAGCTGAAAACATGTTTTTTTAAGATTGTGCAGAAATGCTACCTTGCAAGGTATTCCAACTTCAAGCAGTTCCTTTCAATAAAATTATACACAAATGTTACATAAACTATAATTGAAATTGTTATGTTGTACTTATTGCACCCAAGCTTTACTCCGTGTAACTGTGACTACACTGTGTACATGTGTAATTATTTGTATATTTTTTGGAATAAATAAATAAATTACATCTAAGTATATGATGTAATTATGGTAGTAAGAGAAAAAATGAGGTAACACCTTTTGAGACTAATTGAATTTATTGAATTTATAAATTTATAATTTATTGAATTTATAAATTCAATTAGTCTCAAAAGGTGTTACCTCATTTTTTCTCTTACTTTTCAAAGACTAATACGGCTACTTATAT
>WURV02102546.1:0-20022 GCA_011762755.2 Epimenia babai | reverse complement strand
CCTAGAAGATATAATAGCCTAAAAATACTAAGATGCACGCAGTAGACTAAAATCATTATAGAACTAAATGGTATCACTGAATGCTTTTCAGAGAAGCTAGGCATTGACAGTGCGCGCGTCCGTTCTACCATTGGCGTCAGTATTTCAGCTGTAGCGGCCATGCCTTATCCTCCGCCATGCATTTTTTTGCGTATCGGTCTCGTTAATGCCCTTGTCGTATCCACATTCCCGTTTCATTTCGCAGGCCGATAAGATGATCAACATGGGCTTCGAGCCAGAAGTCCGTAAAATCCTGGACTATCTGCCCGTGAGTAACGTCAAACCGGACACGGAGGCGGCTGAGGATGAGTCCATTCTGATGCGTAATTTCTCCACGAAGTACAAGTTCAGACAGGTACGGATATACACTAAAATCTTACTGTATCGTTGGAGGTAATTTCTCCTTCGGGTAATTTTTATCATTTGTTGTCGGAATTTACAGTGAAACCCGAGTGTCGCAAATCATTATTTAGTTTTTTGTTATGGTGTGTATCGTAGTTTATTGCAAGAGTTTTTGATTAGGGTTACACTCCAATTTCATTGCCATTGAACTATTTAAGTAATTTTTCATTACCGTTGCACTGTTAAGGTAATGTTACACCACGATTGCATTGTTAAGGTTAGGTTACAATACCATGAACTGTTAAGGTAATGTTACAGCACCATTGCACTGTTGTAATGTTACAACACCATTTCACTATTGAGGTAATGTTACAATTCCATTGCATTGTTAAAGTAGTCTTACACGGCCATTGCACTGTTATGGTAATGTTACACTATTGGTGTTACATCGCCATTGCACTGTTAAAGTGATGTTCCACTACGATTGCACTGTTGCGGTAATGTTACACTGCCATTGCACTATTAAAGTGATGTAACACTGCTATTGTAATGTTAAATCTGGAAATACAGTGCAACATAAGTCTTCCCTTAAGTTCGAATTAGCCAAAAAAAAAAAACCCGCGGATATCGCAGTGTCACTACATATGATCAGGATCATTTATTAGGTTGGTGTTATCGCCGTAGTACCAATCACTGATATACATCTCCCATTTTTAAGTCCTAACTTGGCAAAAAAATAGTTACTTGACAGATGTCAGCACGGCAACGTGCTATATCGTTTAATGATGTATGTGAGGAAGCGGCGTGAGGTGGCTGAGGGTACGGTAAGCCTCCTCTGTCTTCTGGATTACCGACCATTATCTATCCACACGGCTGCTTCTGATGTCCAACTGCCCAATCATGTCCACTATCCACAATCCACTATCTGGCAATAGCTACTGATTACGTACACCTAGATGAGGAGCGGAGATAGCGCGAGAAAAGACACGGTCGGGCCAGCGAGAAGCTGGTTCTGCATAACTCCGCGGCAAGTGTTAATCTTCTCCATTTGGTCTTCCGGGGTCTCGGGAGTTCGTTACTCGCACTACGCCACGAGTATTCGCGCTAGAATGGGCGACTAAAAATACGGGGTCTTCCCGCTATCAATATACGGTATTGATGGAGCGCTTTAGTATCCGAAAAATGTTGCTAATTCGCGAAACCATCGCCAAATTGTCACCTTCACCACAGACGGTGATGTTTACGGCGACGATGCCACCGGTAGTCGAGCGCCTCGCGAAGACGTTCCTCCGCCGTCCAGCCATCGTTTACATCGGTTCGGTTGGCAAGCCCATTGAGACGGTCGAACAGATCATATACATGGTCACTGAGCCTGAGAAAAGGTCTGTTCGTTTACACATCATTTGTTTATGTCGGTATTTCTTCTATCTCATATACATTAATGTTTACACTTACCTAGTATACATGAACAGTTACACTTTTCTTGTAAACATCAATGTTTACACTTACCTTGTATGCATAAACATTCACACTTATCGTGTATACATCAATATTCACTTTTACCTTGTATACATCAATGTTTACACTTTCCTTCTCTACGTTGATGTTTACACTTTCCTTCTATATGTCAATGTTTGCATTTACCTTGTATACATTTATGTTTACACTTTCCTTCTATACACCAATGTTCACACTTACCTTAATACATCAATGTTTACATTTACCTTGTATACGTCAGTGTTTACATTTACCATGTATACATCAATGTTCACACTAGCTTCTAAGTTACAGAAATATTCACAACTTGTATACATCAATGTTCACACTAACTCTGTATACATCAATGTTCGCACTTACTTTTATGGTACAGAAATGTTCACACCTCTACCGAAAATCTTCACATTTGTTACCGAAAGGTTGCTCGGTAAAAACTGCTCGATGGTCAGATTTTTGCGATAATCCTCAATAAGTCATTTATGCATCTTTAACAAGTCATTTATTCATCCTCAACAAGTCCTTAATCCATCCTCAACAAGTTATTTATTTCATCCTTAACAAGTCATTTATCCCCGATTGCTGAAGTAAACCCATCTCTAAAATGCGTACACACTTGATATCATCTTTAATGTCTGATATGAGAGTGTTGTAGGTATTGTATCTGCACTGAATGGCTGCCATGAACATTCATTGTGAACCTCATTTGAGAGCTTTTTAGACTTCCGGTCTATCGATGGTGCATTTTAGCTTTAGCTCGGCAAAAATTGTCACCGAATCATTTAAGCCTAACCAGCCCCTTGACGTACACCTCCGCGCCGTCTCCTTTCACAGGAAGAAGCTGATCAGCATTCTCAACGCCGGAATAGAACCTCCGATCATCATCTTCGTGAATCAGAAAAAGGGAGCCGACGTACTCGCCAAGAGCTTAGAGAAAATGGGCGTAAGTTCAGAAACTATTAAAGCACACATAGGAACATGTCTCACTTCATTCATTAAAAAAGGCTCTGCTGCACTGAATTTATTCTTAAATTAAAATTAGGTCTTGGTAGTTTTTACAGTGTAGATATATGAGGGCCTCTTCCCTCTGACATGGCTATTCTTCTTCCCCCTGGCATGGCTATTGGCTATTCTTCCCTCCGACATGGCTATTGGCTATTTTTTCCTCTGGCATGGCTATTGGCTATTCTTCCCTCTGAAATGGCTATTCTTCCCTCTGACATGGCTATTGGCTATTTTTCCCTCTGATGTAGCTATTCTTCTCCCTGACTGGGCTATTCTTCTTCCCTCTGACGTTGCTGTGCTTCAGATGATCTCTAGAACGTTCTCTGTGAGGCTCACCTTTCCACTCTCTCGTGTCGGTGTAAATACTCATCAACTATCCCAGGCTCAGCGGTGTTTGTGATATATATAGTCTGCCCATTCGCATTTAAAACCAGCGGCATGTATAGACGAAGGTCAACTGTCTGCCCAGACCAATGGACATCAGAGGTGTACGTTTTTTCTGCGCATTTCTCTCCTAAATTAGTTGGGTTCACTCAATTACACTATTCACATTGAGGGCAGATGCACCCTAACTATTTACTATTATACAGTGTCATTGACACAACAACCGTCTGCTATTTACAGTGTGATAGCTAATACTGTTACACTGCACGATCTTTTACGGGTAATATACTCGATTGGTTGATACTTGCTGGCAATAATTGTCGCACTTCACTACATCAGTGTCACTTACACAACATCGACACTCGCTTTATGCAGTGTCAGCGACACATCGTTGCCGATTTCTGCCGTGTCAGTGACACACTCCTTGCGTCGGTTTTACTCAGTACAGCGCGACGACTCTGCACGGAGGCAAGGGCCAAGAGCAGCGTGAGTTCGCTTTGGCGAGCCTGAAGGACGGGAGCAAGGAGATCCTCGTGGCCACGGACGTCGCCGGGCGGGGCATCGATGTGAAGGATGTATCGCTAGTACTCAACTACGATATGGCCAAGTCCGTCGAGGGTGAGGCGAAAACATCGTTTACCCCGTATCCATAGTCATCAGATACTGCAGGAATATTAGTAACACCGTGATATGGCAAACATTAACTGTTGGCCCGGACTGTGGCGATTTTTATCCAAGGAGATCCCCCCACCGTGAGTCAGGGGAAACCCTGACCCATTCATCGTACTATCCGCAGTATTTGCGGTTGTAAGATGATCGTTCAGTGTGGGATATATAGGCTCGGTTTAAAAATCATTCACCACTCTACGATGTTTCATACTCATCATCACATGACCTGCGATTTGTCCATAAATAAAATGGTAAGGTAGTTACGTTTCTGTCTAATATCATTCGGTATACATTGAATTCACTAAAATGATCACTTTATCAGTAAAATAATCAGTTAGTGCGGCAGTATTTTTAGTCGTCTCGTTTAGTATTAGACCATTTAGTGTTAGTCCATTTTGGTATTGATCTACTTTAGTGTTAGTCCATTTTGGTATTAATCTACTTTAGTGTTAGTCCATTTTGGTATTTATCTACTTAAGTGTTAGTCCATATCAGAATTAGTCCATTTTGGGAAGAATTTTCCTGAAATCTTTTTATCCGTCAAAATATTATTCAGACTAAAAAATCTTACGGCACCATTTTACCGTTCTGTTACTCAAAAAGAATAAAATGGCAGGCAAGGGTTTAGGGGTAGTTTTTTTAATTAATGGTAGTAAATATCTGTTTGCCTTTCTTATCACACCGTCTACTGCCGTTAAAAATATTACGACCGACGTAATATACAAATCATTCTCACGATTTAAGCTCAAACGAACGCCTGTCGCTGTTTGTCCATCGTGTCGGTCACAGGTGCAGGGAAAAATTCTCAGTTATGAGGATTTCCGAACACGCAAATATGATTTATTGACTCTTTACAAATGCTTCCCAATTGGCATGGATTCGTAACAGACGAACACCTAGTCTTATACGTCTTACAAGTCTTATACCTTTATGATGGCCAATTTTTTGGGGGGAGGGGTCATTAGATATAGTGATTGCGAAGATGAACGAGTTGACCTTTGATCCCCAGACTACACGCATCGCGTGGGGCGCACGGGCCGAGCGGGTAAGAGCGGGAAGGCGATCACGTTTCTCACGAAGGAGGACTCGGCGACGTTCTACGATCTCAAGCAAATCCTCGTGAGCAGCACGAACTCGAACTGTCCCGCCGAACTGAGCAATCACCCTGATGCTCAACACAAACCCGGCACGATCGTTCAGAAGAAGCGCAAGGACGAGATGTTGTTTATAGCATAGCGTCTTACAGTGTCACCCTACACAGTGTGAGGTGTTTACAGTGTAATACTACGCATTGTTAAATGTTTACAGTGTAATGTGCTGTATGAGATATTTACAGTATAATACTGCGCAGCGTTAAATGTTTACAGTGTAATACTGCGCAGTGTAAGATGCCTACAGTGTAGTACTGCGCAGTGCGAGATGTTTACAGTGTAATACTACGCATTATTAAATGTTGACAGTGTAATGTGCTATGTGAGATGTTTACAGTGTAATACTGCACATTGTGAGATGTTCGGAGTGTAATACTGCACAGTGTAAGATGTTTACAGTGTAGTAGTGCGCAGCTTCAGGGGTTTACAGTGTAACACTACACATTGTTTAATGTTTGCAATGTAGAACTGCACAGGGTGAGCTGTTTACAGTGTAATGCAAAAGTGTGAGATGTTTACAGTGTGATTCTGTGCAGCATGAGATGCTCACAGTATCACTCTGCATTTACAGTGTAGTGATGCACAATACTGGAGATTCATGCTATGTTCATAATGCAATCTTGCGTAGTGTAAGATGTTTGCAGTGTAATAGTGCTTTGCGTGGGGTGTTTGCAGTGTCGTTCTGCACATTGTGTAATACTCCACAGTGTTAAATGTTTATATTGTAATACTGCACAGGGTGGGATGTTTACAGTGTAATACAACGCAGTGTGTGATGTTTACAGTGTAATTCTGTGCAGTATGACATGCTCGCAGTATCACTCTGCATTTACAATATAGTGATGTGCAATGTTGGAGATGTAACGCTGTGTTCATAATGCAATCTTGCACAGTGTAAGATATCTACAGTGTACGGAATACACAGTGTGTAATGGAGAAAACTGTCAGTATGAGGTCTTATAATGTAACACAACATAGTATTCTCTGTGCAACACTGCGATATGGGTAACCCTCTATTGTGTGATATTGTTCACAGTGTAATGCTGCACAGTGAGGAAGCATTACACTGCGAACATTAACGGTCGCGACACTTTGAATAAATAATTAGCATAATGATAAGACCGGCTTGACGATGAATATTCTACATTTTACAATTCCATAATTTCCCAAACGAAGGAGTCACCATAAGCAATTTATTATAATAAATGAACATATTTCACCAAGGTTTATGATAGATATAATTACTTAAAAATGTCAATATAATCAGAATATTACATTGAGCTGTGAGGGGCAGTGAGTGCTCTGGATTTTGAACTGAAGTTAGCCATTATGGTTTCGCTTTGGAGTGACTGGGTGCAACAGAGAGCCAAGTCCGCGGTTGTCTGGTTTGATAATGGATGGTATGCGAGCGCTGACCTTTGAACGGTTTATGTATATATATATAATAATGGAATAACAGTTTTGGATTCATCTCTAGATGAATTTGAGCTCGCTCAATCGTGTCACAGCGGTCGTGACCGGCCTTTCGATTGTCGTGATTTGGGGGCATATCCAAGGCAAAGATGTCTGTTGTTACTATACTTTAATGGAGATGAAGTTAGTAAGTAGCAAGAGAGACGGGCACAGAAAAAAAACCCTGGCCTCTGCTGGGTCCAGACGCACGATCTTCAGGTAACCACTCTGAGCTACGAACGCAGACTCTCTCGCGCATTTCGATATTTTTCTTAGCGGGTTTTTTGTGCATTTATCTCCCGTTATAACTACGTGCGGTATTTCTCCGCGTGCAGTCGTCCTTACACCACTAATATACAAGAACGGCGGTACAGTTTTGATGTCGGTTATTACAATCGCGAGTCGGTCTGATGTTTTACACAACCGCACCACCTAAATTGCATAGTTCGCTACTAGAATTGTATCTCCACGCCCATCGAATATGTTCGCTATTGCTTTAAAACGACACGGATCAACAATAAAGTCCCCGGAGGGAAGATGGTTCAAAACTCGAGTAAAAATAAATCAAGGGTACACCAAGTTGTTAATCGAATATATATAAGCAAAGCTGCCTTCATTGAGACGTTGTAAACCGTCGACTGGCAAGATACGCGAGGGGCTTTATGTATCGAATACATGAGATGTTATAGAATGCCCTCCTTTTTCATTGATTGAGGTCCTGGCGCGCGTGGATGATGCCGTAGGGTCGTAGGTGATACGTAAGATACTCCAGCCCGTACATTTTCTTCGGCGACACATAGTGGAACGAGATGGCGTAGTCGCTCAGGAAATTCTGTCAATATATGTATCGAAGTTGGAAGCTATATATTACAATTAAGGGGGCAGCTGGCGTAGTGGTTAGAGCGTTTGACTTTGAATCCAGGGGTCCCTGGCTCAAATCCTGCTCTAGGCAGTATACTAACTGGCGTTTTTCGGGCTGAGAACGCCTCAAATCCCCATTACCCATGGGGGTCTAGGTAGAGTGGTTCTGTTGGGGCTTTTTCCCTTTGACGTTTGCTGTGCTCTGTATGTGCTCTCTATGTCGCTTACCTCCCCGCTATGTCGTCATCTCATTGTAAATAAACATGGACCTATCGTACTATCATAAACTTAGCGGAGTGTGCGACATATGTCGTTCATATGTAGACATCTGGAACGAGTGGCGTGAATGGAAAAAGGTCAATTGTCTGCCCAGACTCCGTGGGTTTTTCGCAGTATGTGTTTTCCCCACCCCATATAAGTGAGGCTAATCAGATTGTGTCAACCACATTAATAGGCTACAATTATATGAGCCCATGATGGCCTATCACAATGATTACAAGTTTCAGTAATCAGCCTATAAATACATACATATATTACAATTATGATCAAATCTTGAACTCGGTGTCCCCTAATAGTGCGTTTACATTAGGCTATCAATTTGATCAATATGATAAAACGATCTTTCACGCACAGATGACATTTCCGTCCTCATTGTCGCAGATTCTGTGATTGAAGCGGCAATCGTATCGATCCGATAATGGGACGTCGAACCATAATGCCAACGCACATTAAAGTTATTAAAACTCTCAAAAAAACTTTCGAGAGATTTCCACTACGTTGTTCGTTTGGTGTAGCAACTTTCTTCGTACTGCGGAGCTAGTGACGTCGGGTCTATAAAAACCGGGGCTTTTAAAAACCTTTCGTGCGCAAGTCACTTGGCGACAGAAGCTTTTCCTGTGTATTATACCAGTGCATCACTTTGTCCTAGTACGTATATCAATTAGCTGTTTATGAAGTAAAGGCTCTATTGCCATCACCAACTAAAATGATGGAGACGGGCCATCGAGTTTGAGGATTGTATGGCATAATCGGAAATACACATCGGATACAGGATATGTCCATGCATCTTTGAGATAATCAGCAAAATGTTGGCCGAAAGATATTTCGGTTAGGAAGTTTTTGATTGCCTCGACTACGTGCGTAGGAAATGATAATGATGGAGGTATAACTTTGAGAGGTAGAATGAAAGCGCGGAAGATAGTGACAATGACGAAGTCAGCTGAGGGCGAATTTGGAAAGTTAAGGTGGTCTGGGCAGGTAGAGGAGAAAAGGTATGAAAATCGATCAAACGTGCTCCAGAGGATAGGTAAGAGAGAGTGAAGCAGGCAGCCGTGGGGTGAAGAGATGGCCTGAAGGAGAACTTAGAGCATGGTTTGGGGGTCATGGATGCGCAAGACCGAAGAAAATGGAGAAGAATGCGACCAAGTAAAGACGACTACGTGTATAAGTATACCTACCGTTTTGGCTCCATTGGCGTCGAATTTGTGGTACCAGTTTGGGAAATGCCCGTATGCGTGACTTGCCGGCTCAAAACAGTGAAATCTACTCCGGCCCAACTTATCGGTCGAGTTACCCACCCTCACGTCGAGTTTCTCTAAACACCTTCCCAACTCGACATCTTCGGCCCCGCCGTCTTTTCGACAGATATTCCCCTTCTCGTAAAACCTTCGCAGAGATTCTTTACTCAATACGTAACCCGCGCCACCGCTAAAATACCCTTGCTCAACAATCACTTTAAAATGGTGGCCGTAAAATATCGGCTCGTTGGGATTTTTATCAGATAGGAAATATCGTAAATTCTCTAGTATGACGTAGGTATCGTCATCGGACTTCATAAACCAATCAGCGTCATCTAAATGATTTTCGTAAACGTAACGAAAAGCTGCCATAGTTTTCGCAGTGAGGTGAGAGCGACCTTCTTGAACGGCCAAGCCAATAGCGGAGAAATTGACGTCTCGTTCCGAGCTCATAAACAAAGTCTTCGTACAACGCTGGCCCCACGTGTCTCTGACGTGTCTGGCTTTGGAGTAAAGCGTTTTCGGCGACGTCATCACCCAACACAAGACGCGCACTTTATCCCGCAATTGGTCAGCGATGCGCGTATCGTCTGAACATAAAAACGATATTGGAATTTGAGAATGCCTTAACAAACTTATTTCACTACAATAATTATATCAGGGTGATTATTATTAATTGTAGTACGTTATTACTTATGAATATACTTATGACTAAATATTGCGTCTTAGTTCACGATAAGCTGGGCAGACAAGAGCAAAATGATATTCATCTTCAGTTTGCCTTGTGTTTCAAAGACGGCACTTCCCTCTGTCGATGGTGTCACCGGTCCTGGCAGTGTATTTTCAAGGGCATAAAAGCTGTTTTGCCACATACACATATACGGTAAAGGTAAAGGCGGGGTTTTGGTGCTACTTTATAATTAAATGTCAGTCGCACGTACAACATTGCTGTACAGTGCAATTAAGCGTGGAGCATTTAACACGTAAGATTTGCTTCAGTATTTTGAGTTGAAATAGTTCCAAGGTAGCTATATTACTAAAACCCCATATTTCTGTAGGGTAACTAATTGATGGAATAATAATACTTCTAATAATAATTCTAACAATACTTCTAATAAGATCCAGTTTTGATGAAAAGGATAGTTATTTGGAGAGTAAGAGCGATTCGATAGCCTGATAAACTGTTTCCGCTTTTACATCGGTTGCTAAAATGAACGTTAAATTGACTATTGCTCTGGAACAAAACTCCTAGATATTTATAATCTGTTACATTTTAATAGTACTGTTATTAAACTTCCATTCGCATGAATTTGTTTTAGTGTTCCTTTGCTAAATATAACAATTTCAGTCTGGTCAACTTTAATATTAAGACAGCAAAGTTTAAGGTAGTTATGTCATGTATTCATTTGGGTGTTTCTGAAATTAAGACCCTGTCATCAGCATATAATACTGTATAAAAACACAAGGTTATCCAATCTAATACCATACATTGAATCACTAAAAATGAATTCGGATAAATCATTAATATTCTTATTATTAAAAATATCACCATAACGAATTGTTTCGAATGTCATAATGCATAAGTGTCGTACATTACTCGATATTCCTCAAATGAACATATTACCTGCTCAAGACTATAGTATAAAATTGAAATTTATTGATTAATAGTATTAAATTAATCAGTAATAAATGTCATAAGTATTGAAGACGGAACTATTCAACAGTAAATTTGATAAATGTTTTCCGGAACGAAGTAGGTGATATCAATTCGCTTGCTTTCCAAATAAAATTTATAGAGCTATTTGAGAACCTTTTCTTCTCAATACAGGAAATTGGAAATTGAGAATATCTACGTTTCTAAGCAGCTGAAATCTGAACGCTACGTTTCTAAGCAGCTGAAATCTGAACGCTACGTTTCTAAGCAGATGAAATCTGAACGCGGACGAGTAAAATTTTTAACCTCACCGTGATGGAGATAAGAGTCCCCTATATCGAATCCACTGCGCCGAAACTGTTGTAAATTTCCGAGGTGCTCGTAAAAACGCGAAACAGTTGGGATGTATTCGATGAGGAGCACTGGAAATACGAAACCAATCACACACCCCACGCAGACGTAGAGAGCGTGGGACCGTCGACATCGCATCCCGCTCAGAATTACCGCGCAAGGCTACGTCTCTGACGATAAGTTGATCGGTTTCCCTCCTCCAAATCCGTACGACGAAAATTACGATTCATAAAGTAAGAACGGATACAACAACGCCTAAACGAAACAAAGTTTATTCAAATCAAAAAATACCGACTCTTTTACATGTAGAAACTACAGGCGTTACAACTATCGTACGTTGCACACGTGTGAATGAATATGAGCCTCATTATGGTGTTGACATGTTTCGTACCTATTTATACATCATACCGACTTATACACCGTAATGATCTGTATATTGTATCGACTTATACACAGCACTTAATCATACATCGCACCGGCATAGGGACTAGTTCTGGTTAACTAATGGTTAACTAATGAGGCGGATTATATTAATTAAAGGTAAAACCGCAAATTAGAAATGAATCGAAAGGCAAATTATGTTTTTAGTGCAATTTTAACTGTGTGACATTTACAATATTATATACGGGAAGGTGCCTAACTGACAAACTGAACAGAAAGGTCTTACAGCATTAAAGAAATTCAATAGTTTTGAACTTGAGATTAGGCGGTTTGACATTGGCGCATGCACACCGATGTAAACCTATTCGCTGCGCTAGTCATAGAGCACCAGTGATATATTCGCCAACACATATAAGAAGGAACAGAATATAAATTCTAGAGTCACTTTTATATATGAACTATCTTTAGGCAATATATACACATATATAATATATAAAACGTTGCATTCTTTAAACGGACGTTACCAAAAATAACATCACTATTCGTTTACATTTTAGACGTAATAAAAATTGCAAAATTTACAATCATTAAAAATAATATAAGTTATGTTAAGACTATTTACATATTATGCGAAATTTTCAATTTACAGGTGTATTTTACTGTCATAGAACGGACTATGTAATACTCGGGCGATAATGACAATCATCGAGCGATAAAAAATCGATTACTAGTGTATAAAATGCGTCATAGTGGTGTGACAAACTGTATGGAAATACACAACATATTAGAAGCTCTGACTTTAGGTTTCGAACCCACGCCCTCCAAATAACCGCTTTGGTGCGCAATCGTAACTAAGCGTCAAAATCTCACAGAGTGTGAGTGCGTGCGTGTGTGCGTGCTTGTGTTGTAAGAAAATACCTATGTGAGATGAAAAGGGTAGTAATTTTTGTGTGATTGTCTCTATATAACAACGAACCGTTACGGTAATGCAACCATTTATGTTTATATCACGGTTTTATTCTAAAGACCCGCCATCTTGATATATGGCCGCTATTTTTAACATAAGTGAAGTGAATGTCCGTCGTAAGACTTTTAGTTAAGACTTCGAATTTATCGTAACAGATGTTTTCAGTGTGAATAGCCGTATGTAATCTTATAATTTGAGAAAAATGCGAGGGTCAAAACTTTTAAGACTGATCGAATTTATTCATAAGCGAGTTTCCGCGTGTATAAATGCATATTAAATGCCTCCGCATCAGGCTTATGAGATGAAATTTTATTCCATAAGCTTGACGAAGCTTATATGAAAACTTGTTTATGAATTCGTATAATGAGTCTCAAATGGTTTTAACTTTGGTGTTAGCATTTTTGTTATATTATTTCAGATCGATGGTGATTCGTCGCTATATAATTAAAAATATGAATATAGAATAACTGCTATACAAAAATAACATTTTACAATGAGAACAACAACCAATATACGAATGTCGAATATCACAATCACTGCCTAGATCGATGGAATGACTCCCGTATAGAATGACTCCGATAGGGGGAGAAGCGGGACCAGATTAAGGCAACAGCTGTCATTAGGAACGCTGTTGCATTAATCTGTGGTTTGCACAGATTGGGATGTCACGTGATATGAAGACTCCCCAGCCATACGGACGTATAAAAATAACTTGTCCACATTGTATTAAATATGTATTGGGATATTTCTCCTATTTTCGTGGTTGACTATTGATAAAAGGTTGTATTGTTAATGTAAATTTCTGAACGGTGTAACTAGGTCACCTCGGAAACGCGACCGAGGAGTTGTTCGCGTGGACAAAACGTGACTAGGTAATAGTCACAAATGACAAGCATGATCTCAGTACCAGTGATTATAGAGGCACATACATATCCGACATAGAGTGACAAGGAGACGACTTTTCGGCGTGAGACGTAGTTTTGGCGATTTTATGATAGTCTCTTGGCAAAGAAGACACCGACTACCCTAGGATGGTACACATCAGGATTCTATCTCACGTTCGGTCCCATTTTTGTCGATTCGTTACGGTATTTCAAGCTGTATTCGTCGATAATAAATAATTGACTGAGACTAAATACCGTTGGATAGTGTATCCGTGTTTGGGAGTAACAAACATCTAATTCCAGACCATGAAATGCGTAATTTGCTTTCTCTGTCAATGCCCTAACACGATACTAATTCAAGATGCGGCACGACAGCGCGTTTTTAGTCGTGTAACCAATTTAGCTGTTGATGTTCCGATACGATACCGAACTGCAATATTGAGCTGACGTGAAACTTTTGTGTAACTGATTTAGTCATTGACGTACGGATGCGATATCTAACTGAGATCGAATTGGACGTCACATGTTTCCTTGTGAACCGATTTAGTTGTTGATATCCCGATACCATACCGAACTGCGATGCGATCAGGTCTCACCAGTTTTTGTCTGAAAATCATTTAATTGCTGATGTCCAGATACGATACCGAACGGCCTGAGGTGGTACACGTAGAATTCCAACATGTACATTAACTCTGGCTTCACGTAATGGAAGGTGACGGCGTAATCGCTGATGAAGTCCTGCCAACAATGAAAACAAAATCAATTATGCGTAAAGGAGCAACCTATTTTCACTAATATAGGTTGAAATGAAATGTAATGAAAATTGCTTTATAGTGCCCTTTCAACACATGGCTATCAAAGACACTTTACAAATGTATGGTTACGATGATTAAACACAAGGAATACGGTTCAAAATCGAACTCGAATAAATCGAAAGTAAAATAAGTATATACAGTGATATCACATCTAAAGAAAATATAACTAAAAATATTACAGCAAAGATTTAAAAAAAAACACGAAAAACATAAAATATAAGAAAATTACATAGTATTGCACTATAAAATTACCCACTGTCAACTTAGCAAAAGGCAGTAGGTTGTGGGAAGATAAGGTGTCGTTTATCAACTGTTGACCACAACCATCGCGCATCCCATTTATTTATATCTGGTGCGCTATATCTATGCAAGACGAGGAAAACGAAAGGACCAATGTTTGTCTGTCTCCCAGTGTTCCTTTCACGATCTCAGTGACTACACCTACATAACGCTGTTAATAACAACGGGAGGCAACTTTTAAAGGGGTGGTGTGAAAGGGGTGGCGTTATTCGAATAGCTAGCGCACAGATGTGTTTTTGTTAAAAATAGCACGTTAACTCAAATTTTAGATAGTATTACATGTGCTCACCTTCTTAGCCCCATAAGCATCGTATTTGTAATACCAATCGGGGTAGTGTCCCTTGATATGGGTAGAAGCATCGAAACAATGAAACCTGCTTCTACCAAATGAGTCGGTCGACTTGCCCACCTTAACGCCGACGTTCTGGAGGCATTTCCCCATCTCAGCGTCTTCAGCGCCGCCATCTTGTCGACATGACTTTCTCCCACCGTACCATCGTTTCAGCGCCTCGCGGCTTAGGACGTATCCAGCGCCACCACTCACGTACCCTTGGGGAACTATTGTACGAAACATGTGCCCAAAATATACAGGGTCGTCGGGATTTTTGTTCGATAAAAAATATCGTAGATTTTCCACGATTACGTAGGTGTCGTCGTCGGCTTTCATGAACCAATCAGCGTCGTTCAGATGCCGCTCATAAATGTATTTGAATGAGAGCATCGTCTTCGCCGTAAGGTGATCTCTCCCTTCTGAAACGTTTAGACCGACCGCCGGAAATGTACTGTCAGCCACGGAGCTCATATAAAAAATCATGTTACATCGCTTACCCCACGTGGCATTCACGTGTTTCGCTTTCGTGTACAGCGTATTTGGTGACGTCATTATCCAACAGAGCACGCGAACTTTCTTATACAAAGCATCCGCAATTCGAGTATCGTCTGCAATGAGACAGCATGCTTATTAAAATGAATATACAGGGTGGTTCAATGAATCTTGACACCCCCCCCCTACATGTCATTGCTGCTTGATCAATAACAAAATGACATTTTTCACAAATTCCAATGGACAGACCCATCTATTCTAATTAGAAAACAACATAAAAGGTATTTTTCAAAACCTTTGATGTACTCATATTATAATCATGAACACATACCTCTGCCATATTTGGGGCCTTCATTTTCACAAGATTGTACGCTTTCACATGAAAATGCAGTTTCACGTTTCATATATTGACTGACAATTTTAATTATTTTAACTTAATCCTCAATCCCAAGTTTATTATTGTCTATTAATGATGTAAAAGACACAACTTCAAACGAAAATGTGTTCGATGTGGCCACCTTCCATTCTAACAACGCATTGCAGTCGTTTCCACCATGACTGGATTATCACGTCTTTCAAATGTTTGAGGTCACAAATATGGCACTGCTGTTTGGGGTGCATTGCAGCAAAATCTATACCAGTGCCAAATTCGTGACCTCGAACATTTGAAAGTCGAGAAATGGGAAGAATTGTCTCAAACTTTCATCAAAAAAGCATAATATTGTGAAAATGAAGGCCCAAAATATGGCATAGGTATGTGTTCATGATTATAATATGAGTACATCAAAGGTTTTGTAAATAGCTTTTATGCTGTTTTCTAATTAGAATCGATGGTTCTGTCCATTAAAATTGACGTTTGTGAAAAATGTCATTTTGTTATCGATCAAGCAGCAATAACATGTATGGGGGTCAAGATTCATTGGACCACTCTGTATATCAATAATATATTTTCACTTCGTATTAAGAGATTCTCACATAAATTAGGAAACCCCGGGAAAATACAAATTGGGTTCGCCGACGTTCACATAATCTCAGAGCTCAACCCTCGCTATCCATGTCAATGCCTTTCATACCGTGCCGACTAGTCCAGCAACAACGGTAATCAAATGTAATATAACTGTCAGTCCCTGTTGTATTAGCCACATCTTAAATACAACAAATCCAAACGTTACTTAGTGGTGAATAACAGTACCTCATAAGTGAAGCCCCCAGCAACGTCCACCCATGAGACTTTCGAAGATAAAAGACGTCACCTTCGAAAAACAACTAGTAAACGCAGAACCACGTACAAGATAATATGCAGAACGTCGTGCAACCATAGTATATATACATTAGTTTAACATTTTTATACACATACCCGCGGCTCCTCTAAGGCCCGACCTATCTAGGATATATTTTGATAACGTGAGGTCGTCAATAGGAACTCTAACAAATTCTAATATATGCGAAAATATGCATTAATCGACATACCGTTATGAAGATGATCGTCTTCGAATCTTAACAAATTTTCCGACGACGTTGCCTTTGTCGCGTTGGCCACTTCTTGCTTCATGCCTTGTTTTACATCTTTAACCACACCCGTCTTACCACCAGGATGCTCGGTTCTCTCCTCTGAGATCGGCGTGTCCACGGTTGCCTTTGCAGTTCGCTTTGTATAATACCTCGCGTTGCTATATAAACCAGCCACCATTAAACCTAACACGCAACCGAAACCGAAAGACACGAATCCGTTCTTTAAAATAGCTTGCCGCATCGTGATCTCCAAAACCGTCCGGATAAATCGTTGGTCACCAAAGCAATAAAAATCACATTTCAAAGACAGCGGATCTGCAAAAGCTTCGAGTTAATCCAACTTTTCTTCCGTGTCAAATCTAAAAGCAAAACATTCAATAATATCGTTTCAATTCGGGCGATTGAAAAACCAAACCATTCACCACTGTTCACCTTCAGACTACACATGAGATAAACTAAGCTAAGAATTTATAAACTTCAACTATATGCTCCGTATATACAAACTAACTTCAACCATATACACCGTATATACAAACTATATGTAATAACTGCTATGAGTTTCACTCTGATGATATCGTTATCAAATCTATTCGAAGGATGATATGGTTATCAAATCTATTCTCTTCGACCTAGAAAATATAATACTATGTACGAAGTCATAATTATCGAGTAATAAAAATTAGACAAGTAATAAGATTTCCTTCATCGACTAAAGTGATTTATCACGATTATTTAGTACGATAGTTGGTATACTCTACTACGGTTGGTAACACGACCCACTCTTGATGGGTGACACGATAACAATGCAAATACTGAATACAATACAAGAGCGAAATTGTATCGCCGCCCAAATTCAACAACGTCGGCTTAATTCACGCTATAAAACGTCCGGATTTCATTCCGCCCACAATAAAGCTGAAACGGTCTAATAACAATTTCATTTCACAATGGAAAATCTGTTCGTGTGGCTCAAAACTTGACATCAATTGTGTAGAATGGATTGGCCTTTCATGGCCATCGATTTAACATTTACCGTTAAGATACACAAAATTTGTTTACATCTTTTTTCACCAGAAACGCCCAGTGACGAAATAATATCTCAATAACAAGTGTGTTGGGACCTTTAGAGATAAAATAACACTCTATGTTAATATGAATTTAAAGTGATGATTTAATTCAGTAAAATGCGCATGTTAGTAAATTGGTTAACCTACGCTTAACCACTTCAGCATGAAACCCATGGGCGTGTCGGATAAAGGAACATCGCTAGTAAATTGCTTAACCGACGTAACTAATTCGGCATGAAACCCATGGGCGTGTCGAATAGAGGAACATCACCCTAGAAATAATAATTATTGTACTTTGGTCTATCTGTCCACTATCACCATAGTAACGTCTAATAATTATGTCAGTTGTGCGCCACGCCACCGTACAAAGTGGGAGATACTAATCCAAAGTAGGTCGATCGCGGCTTGCCGATTGTATAAGATAGTATTGGTTTATCAGACCTTGGTGTTCATGTATTCATAACGCGCATAAAATACAAGTCTCCATTTCGCCCTACAATAATAATAGGCCGTTTACACCCAGATATTTATATCCGACAGAAATTTCACCGCGGTGAATCTCGATTCAGCGAGCGTTTACACTTGAATACACGCGGCGAAATATCTGCGCTGCGAATGTTGTCACGTGACGTAGTTTCTATAATGGCGGCGTGCTGTCCGTCACACTCAGATTACTTTCTTCCTAACAAAACCGACGATGACAATGATTCTGAACCTGAACTTCCAATTGTGACAACAGGCGTAGTCTTAGCATTGACTGAACTACTCATAGCGCCTAGAAAAAGGCGACGACGTACAAAATGGACACGTGGGTTGCTTTTGCAGCGCCAAACATTGGATTTCGTTTCGCCAGCCAATTTCTTTGCAAAATTCAGAAGGGAAATAGACGCCATGGTGGCAGCGCTATTACTGTGTACTAGGAGCGAAATGCGCTGAAAAAACGTCCACCACCAAATATTCGATCTGGTACTCTACCAACTGAGTATTTCTTTATATCCATTACTATTCTACTTAGTTGGTGGAGCCCAAGACCGGTTACGTGGAGGTCATGGGTTCGAGTCCCACGGGAGGGAACGGTTATTCTGTGCATTTCTCTCTAGTTATCTAAAGACAAACATTCGTGTTTGTTCATTTCTTAAGAGATATAATAGTAATAGGAAAATTAACATTATCTCGACGTCTAAAAATATCTGCGTTATAGACTGATATTACGCATATAAAATCACACGAAACCCTGATATATTGCAGATGTCCACCCCGAAATTAGACAGCGATGTAGAAAACCAAAAACCGCAATAAACGTCAAACATTAGGGAAGACAGCGGAGCACGTGTTTGATATTAATACGCGTCAGTCGGCTTTTAACGCCAAACGCATTTGTCACCGAGTGGTTTGGGGCGATTTGCAATGCCACTCTGATCGCAGGTGTGTATGTGTGTCGTACAATACAGCCTGAGAATGGACAATTAATGTAATTCTATAATCCCACCTTCTACAGAATGAGCTTGAGGCAATTCGACCTCGAATTCTTCGTACAATCATTAATAATTGTCCTTGCGATGTCGGACTAACAATTAATCCAGGTACTGATAATACACCTGTGATTAATTGAGGTAGGCAAAGAGTTGATTCCATAATTTAAGATAAGAAAACAGTTTTATGGATTTTTTACGAGTATCTTTGTTCATGGTACATAAACCGTGATATTTACGGTACGACATAATGTCTGTACGTCACGAGAATGAACACGATTTCCCTTGACACATCGCGTTTAATGGTAGATATTACGTCAATAAAATCCTTTTACTTTACCAGTACGTGAATTTTACGGTATAAGATTGTATGAAACCAGTGGCGCGAATGAACGAAGATAAGGGTCAGACGTGGATCGGTGGCGTTTACCGGTCCCCCACCACCACGCTTCCATCATAATTAATAAAGCTAATGTACTAATTTCAAATATATTAATCCTTGAGGATTCCAAACGCAAACGCGGAGTTCTAACGTTTCACCATAATCTATTTACGAAACATATCTACGGTTGGAATTTGAACATTCCGTGACGAATCGAGATTTCTCCAACGTTCTTGAATAGCTTACCTTATAATACTTGAAACGTTGCTGCGTTGGTGCCATCACCATAAAATTTGTATTAATGTCTTACGGAGCCTTTCTCCGATGTTCTTCGTGCGTACGTAACGTTTAGTAGAACACGGACAACCAGCTTACAATATAAATAGTAGAATAGTTTAATAATTAGATAATAATAATAATAATAAATAATAATAGCAATTTATAAAGCGCATTAATTGGTGATGACACCGTCTAGTGACGCTAAACATAAAATCACAATG
>WURV02102435.1:0-20027 GCA_011762755.2 Epimenia babai | reverse complement strand
CATCTCTCTCTCTCTCTCTCTCTCTCTCTCTCTCTCTCTCTCCCTCCCTCTTACAGATATCTTTTCTATTTTCTGCTATTTTTAGTTTTGTTAAATACCAAACACAATGTTATGCAATTACGTTATCCGTTGTCGATTTTGGAAGGACTGTGCGTTCTATAAAATATTATAAAGTGCAATCTAGAAAAACACCAAAAAATTGTACCTTCAATTTTATGTATAAAAATGTTGCCATATTCCAACAATTTTTGAAGTTGAAGCAGATATTATAAAGTAATCCCCTGAAATATTTCAGCGGATACGCATATCTCCTAAAATTTCAGATCTCCTGTAACATATACACCTTTGTAATTATTGATTATTCGTGACGACAGCCTGGCGACCGCAATCTCTTACGGAATAGATCAAGACGAAGAAAAAATCATCGCAGTGGTTGATATTGGCGGCGGAAAAATGGATGCATCTATTTTTAGTATTGGTGATGGCGTCTTCGAGACGCTAGCGACTTCCGGCGACACACGCCTTGGTGAGAAAATGTAATAACTATATATTGCCCATCCTTAGAATATATAGAATTCAAAGTGATAGATAGCGATACTTATATGTTCTCGATATCTAGTAAGATCATGTAATCGTTACTAAAAATAATAAATATACGGATGTTTTGTTGAACGACCTTATATTGGTAATATAAAAGTATTGTGTTTGCATTCTTTGGGGAAATGTTTTGCCTCTGAAACTATTTAGTTTTCTTGTGGTGAAAGTGAAACTGAAATATCATCAGGTGGAGAGGATTTCGACTGGATACTCACTGAATATCTCGCGATTTCATTTGAGAAACAACACGGCAAAGATCTCCGGTCTGACCCTCTGGCTGTTCAAAGATTGAAGCTTGAGGCTGAAAGAGCCAAGATACATCTGTCCAGTCACCCTGAGATTACTGTGGAGATCAAGTCTTTGTTCGAAGGCATCGATTTCTCCCACACGATCACGCGCAGTAAATTCGCATTTATTAGTGATGTATGTATCGCAAGGCATAATGTTATTTTATTTCCACGTCGTTAGAAATACTATCGCATCTTTCATAGTTAGTCCATGCCCCGTGGATATGAAAAGTTTTAAGATGCCGTATAAACACCGTATAATGAATGCTTCTTACAAATGTTTACGCTTATGTGCTCAACAAAGGTTTCCTATGAATTTTTTCAGGTAGACCGGGTGCGTTGTAACCGCATGACGTAATTTTTTCTTCCTTTTGTAATTTTACCTCCCGCGTCTGTCGGCACGACTCAAATAGACCGTTTCGAGCGGTCACTTATAGTAACATGACATGACTTATGAAATATCGTCCTATACGGCTTGAATCCATTGTGATATCACTTTTAATCTCAAGTTAATCATTTAACTTGGTCCGAGCGTATCGCCCTGTACTAACTAAAGGCATTGCGCGTTTGTCTTTCATAAACAATAAGAGAATTTCCTACGTATTAAATTCGAAAGTGTGAAAACGCCAGGAAAAATAACGTCTATCGTTCGTGCCGTTCTCATTAGTAATTTCTCCCATCAATGCTGATCTTCTGGGAGAGATACGTTCGTGGATACAACATACCCTACCCCTAAATATAATAATAATGATGATGACCATGACGATGACGATGACAACGATGATGATGATGATAATAACGCGGGTTAGCCACATCGTAGGCCTATAATGTATTTAACCAATTATACCTGTACGTATACTCATGCTTGAGAGTTTCTACTTCTCTCCGTTCGTCTATAACGTGTTGGTTCACTTTTCGTAACTTACGATGTATAATGGAATGCATTTAACCAATTATACCTATACGTATACTCATGCTTGAGAGTTTCTACTTCTCTCAGTTCGTCTATAACGTGTTGGTTCACTTTTCGTAACTTACTATGTATAATGTAATGCATTTAACCAATTATACCTATACGTATACTCAAGCTTGATAGTTGCTACTTATCGCAGTTCGTCTATAACGTGTTGGCTCACTTTTCGTAACTTACGATGTATAATGGAATGCATTTAACCAATTATACCTGTACGTATACTCATGCTTGAGAGTTTCTACTTCTCTCCGTTCCTCTATAACGTGTTGGTTCACTTTTCGTAACTTACGATGTATAATGTAATGCATTTAACCAATTATACCTGTACGTATACTCATGCTTGAGAGTTTCTACTTCTCTCAGTTCGTCTATAACGTGTTGGCTCACTTTTCGTAACTTACGATGTATAATGTCAGGACTTGTTCGGGAGAGTTTTTAATGTACTAAAGAAACTGTTAAATGACCACCAATACTCGCCGACGAAAGTCGTTCTCACCGGCGGAACCACCCGCATACCCGTTCTGCAGAGTCTTATTTTGAATTTCTTCAGATGTCAGGTAGGTTTTCCAGATTGAATAGTATTACTTGTACAATCAGAACAGAAGTTCCAGTAATTCGTGACAATAGCAAAAACATATACGAAATGTACGATTTTAAGGGGAAATAATCACGTTAATTTCAGTCACATCTTTTGGTTGGTATATTCTACATGAGCCAGTGTGGAAACTGTGTGATAGAGGACGGAATAAACGTTGCGAAAATATTAATATGATAAGTAACAAAAACCACCAAGTTGTGTGAGTTTTAAATTGGCGGCGATTCTTGTTTACATGAAGTAATATCATGTGACCGCTATCAGTCACGCTATTCGCCCGAGAGGTTATGTCAATCAAGGCTGAGGATACGTCTATTAAGAGTCCGAGTAAAATACCCGAAGAGACACCAGTCGTCTTTCTGAGACTAGGCTGGCTAAAACATAGCAGTTAACGCGTAACGCTACACTTATAAATACCTGATATATTCTGTACTAACAATTAGGATGATGAGGCACGATAGTTAACCTGCCCTACACAATAATGAAATGATGTCGATCAACATTAGGCTGTTTAATGCATAGACGATAGAACCGCTCAGGCGACCATCCTTTCTGTTCAGCCCATTTATACATGTATGTATACATAGAAACGTTAAAAGTATAACGTAAAGTACAAAATTTATAAACCGCATGTATCACGCCACAAAAGATGCGGTTTACAATGAAATATTTCGGCAGCTTTTCAGCGCATGTACAATACCTTATTATGAATAAAAGTGTTCATTACTATACTGCCCCTGTGTCTGGCAGGAACCCGCCTCGGACGTGAATCGCTACGAGGCTGTCGTGTCCGGAGCGGCGATATATGGTGGCGAAATTAGCGGCGACAGCTATTACCTCGTCCTTCCCGTGACTGCGTTCACCGTTGGCATGGAAACGGTTGGCGGACACATCGCAGCAATCATTCCTCGTAATACAGCCATACCTATATCCAGAACTGAAAAGTTCTTAACACGCCCCGATATGACCGTTGATTTCATACTTTACGAAGGCGAACGGGAACGAGCCGAAGATAACAACCGTCTAGGTAGATTCACGATCAGCGGGATTCCATCCGGTGTGACGAATATTCAGGTGAAATATTCGATTGACATGAACAGCATCCTCGACGTATCCGTTAGAGGATATAGTCACGTGACTATCATTAGCGATCGACTCGGTCTCACCGAAGCTCAAATCGACGCCATGATTATAAAATATCGCTCTTTCTAAGTGTACATCTATACTCATAACTGGAGAGAAATGCTCAGAAAAAACCTATACCTCTGATGGGAGGTATTGGTTTTTTCAGGGCATTTCTCTCCAGCTATTAATAGATCCACATTGGCTACCCCTATTGCCATCACATACGTACTCAAAACTGTAAATTCTATTATATATCGATGTATTTATTGCGACAAAATAGAAGACAATGGAAATTATTCCATTCTAACTGCACGATGCACAATGTCGAATGATTTCAAATAATCGACACATAATTGTCAAAATCTGACGTGACACAACTCAAGAATTCTATGTCATATGTATAACAAATATGTACACGTGGGCCAATTTGGTGATTGTAAATAATTATGTTGTTGCCCATCGGGCTCTGTACATAACTAATAACTAGGCCTTAGTCTCAAAAGGCAATTTACAGAAATAAATAAATGATGAATAAAATGCCTGGTGCGCATAGAAAATAGCGAGATTAAATTTATAATGACGCCTGCGGGACTGTGTACTTAATACTGTCGTAGCTGGCAAGTGTCTGGCTGCGACAGTATTTAAATAAACAGAACTTTATTTGAAAATGTATTTAAACACATGAATAATATCGATAGAGGCTAACAATGAACGATCACAGGTGTTGCCCGACTAACACGAAATTTGCCTGAAACTATCCTCATTAACACTATCACACTGTGTTTCCCGCCATTAACGATGCGTTAATGCCTATCGTATAGCTACCAAAAGTCACAGGATACACACACGTACATTTTTACTAACTGACGGAGGAAAACGGTAATATTGGTAAACGTGCGTATCAACGTTTAGTTGTCATTTATATTTAACTTGCCCCTATCAGTTTTTTATACAGTGCTTACAATATAGGACGTGCGTATCAACGTTTAGTTGTCATTTATATTTAACTTTCTCCTATCAGTTCTTATACAGTGCTTACAATATAGCCTTCGTGTATATAGTTTAACATTAAAGTCAATAAAATTGCTACAAATTTTCCAAGTGGTGTGATCAAAAATTATCTACGATATCTCCTAGTCAACATCGCGTGGAGCTGCACTTCCTAGTTCAGGTCGTCTGCTGGCAGAAAGTATAAACCGTTGATAGTAAATCCAGGCAGTATTGCCTATGCTCTACGTGGTGTCCTACCAGAGCTCCTCGTTATGGATTGAAGGATTGCCACAGACTGTTAAATGTCATGTTGGGATAAGGGCGTGTTTGGTATGACGCGACACATTAATACTAACCTTGCATTTTTCTGTCTTTTAATTTAATCTATGCAAAGCATTATTAACATTGGAGGTCGTAGGATGTATTATCCCGTTACTGTCTAGGGAAATGCCTCTTCAACGGACTCATGATTCGTTGTTTTCAATCCGCCTTGCCTTATGGTGTCGAGTCGTGTGACGTCAGCGTTACGGGTATTACAAACTGCTTTGATTCGTCGGACACAGTAAGAGTTAACATTTACCGAGACTATATCGGAGGGGTTGAGGTCGCTGAGACTCGGATACGCATCTCCAGTCCAGTAGCTATCGCCAGGCGCGAGTTTATAGACCCGAACCCCACGGTTGTCGCAAGATGAGCTAGCGAAGACGTACAGACAATCTTGGTAGAAAAGACAGTTAGTGGCGGAATCACGTTTCGAAAACGGTTCGGGAAGCTGCGGTATGTTTGACGAGTAGTATCTACGCCACCGTCTGTCGCCGGCTGACCACGCATGGCGACCGGTTCCGCCGAGCGACGCGATTAAAAATTCATCGTCCTTGACATACACCAACGCCTGCGATGGCAGTGTACTATCGCTGTTAATCACATCAACTTCGCCGCTGTAAAGGTCGTACTTAAACACGACTAGAGTAGGTTCAGCAACGTCGGATTTTGTTGCTAAAATGCACAAATACTTGTCCGAAAATCTCGCTAACTTAAGGACATCGAGATAACCTTGACCGATACTTAGATCACATTCCTTTAACATAGACCCGTAGTCACCATCCAAGCGGTACGAAAACAGCGCGAATTTAACTCGATTACCGGAAATGACGCCATACTCTCCACCGACGTACAAAGTAGAACCCAACACGTGAATAAATTTTATCTTCAATCCGCAATCGTTCACATAGTACGGAATTTTAAAGCTTATCTTAATCCACTTGTTTCGCGATATATCGTACGTTTCGACACGAACGTAACTGTTGTTTTTGTCTAGTAAAGATTCCCCTGTAACGTACACTACATTATCGCACGCGGTCATAAGTTTTTTATGGCAGCTACCCAGAATGGGGCTTGGCAGATTTATCCATGCATCTGTGTACTGGTCGTAGATCAACATCGTTTTATAACCTACCCCGGCATGGCGCTTATCAGTTCCAACCGTGATAAAAACGGTTTTGAAGTCTGGCTCTAGTTTTAAGAGCCCGTCTATAACCATCGCATCTACATCTGCCACTTTTTCAGCACACGCTGGAAAGGCGTTGACTAGTTTGTGCGGTTTCACGGTATTGTAGAACGTATCCGGGGAAAATAGATCCAGGCTCAGTTGAGCGAACAGTAACGGGAATGACTCAAGTCTTGACTCACTGTCGCGCTCCACCCAACGCACGACAAACCAAAACAGAATATCGTTTGAGATTTTCTCATTTTCTGGAATATTGAGAATGGCTTTAATCGAATCGATATTAAGATCTAACGCCGAATCCGAAGTTACAACCTCGGCAGCGTGTTCCGCGATGAATGAAAAGGCGTTCCTGTAAGTTTCCTCAAAGTCGTGCTCACCAGCGAGTGAACAAACAGTTAAGCAGTTATCGAGGGTTATTTCAACTTCGTTTATGAAATCGCCACATCGCCGAACGAGCGCGGACATTTGCAAGTAGTCGCCAACAGTAAGGAGTGCTCCGACGTTATCTGCAGTGACATTGCAATCGTTCAGGTAGAGGAATTTTAGAGCATCGCGGAGACCCGTCTCAGAAACGCTTAATTTGGCGTATCCTGTAACGAATGGCAACGTGAGTTTAAGTAATCGTAGAGGCTCTATAGAATAGCACATGAACTGGTTTCACTAGAGCATGGTTTGCGCCTATATGCTTAATATACACATTATATTCTATCAGTCAGCTCATTTGCAGTTTCTTTCTTTCAACATGAACTAGTCATCACCCGATGACACATAGTGTTTATGCGAAAGCTTGTGATAAAAAAACTAGTCCTCACCCGTCGAAACATAGTGTTTATGCGAAAGCTTGTGATTAATAGAACTAGTTAGTCCACATAAAAGGTGTTGCCCGTAATTTCTTACGTTACAATAAAGTTATCGTATCGTTCAATATAATATGACTGCAATTGTAACTAGGTAAAAACCACGATGGTATCCTGTTAAAATAATCCGGTTAATATTATATATCAATATCTTTTACTACTGATATACCACTTATATATGGCAATCTATTCGAATATTCCTTTTAATTGATGTCATATTTCATATTAAAAAACTATTGCTGGTATATTGATACGTTCGCTAGAATAGAGATTTTGCACCATGACTAATGTAGTTGATTATCAGTGAAGGTTTTTATAGGAATCATATAAATTATAAATATAACTTTTGTTTCGGTTTGTATCAATGCTAACATTACGTTACCCCAGGACGCGACGGTTTAAATGATATATTAATGTTTACTACAGACCAGTTTGACGTTCGAGAAGTTGGCTGTTGTACAAAGCCGAAAAATATGGACACGTGACGAGCACGCACCAGTGAGCTCTGATCTCGGTGTTTCCCGCGCATATCGTGACGTCACAGAGAGGAGAACCTGTCAATACTTGATCGTACAAGGCGTATCCAAGCGACATGCTTGCATATTATAATTACACGCACGCAGATTTAGTAACAAGACATCTTGTCGTCATTCTGCAAGTGATTATTATCATTATCACTGTCATTCTCGGGTGTAACGTATCTTAAACAGTATGATAAATGGTTATTATCCAAAAGTAAAACCATCAATTCGAGACGCAGATAGAAATATTTACAGATCCAAATTCAACATCATTTGAATGATATTTAGAATCCATCGCATCATCTCGGTCTAATATTTCTTTCTTCGAGATGGGTTGCCGATCACGTGATGACGTAACTCGAGTAATACTGTATTTCGACCACAAGTTATGCATATATGACGAAAACTGCGGGACATGCATTCAGTCAATTTTCCGACACATTAAACGTTCTCGTTTTATAACCTGTGCTTTTTTACTGGTCGAGTCGCTTTCGGCTAACAAATAACGCTGATTTTACAATAAACTTATTTGACAAAAGACTAATATCACATATAGCAGCAAGAACAATACCACAAAAATCAACCTACCATAGCTAACGCTAAAATACTAACGCGACTCTTTTAACAGCCCTAAATTCTACCCATACTTATAGATAAACCGGAAAAAATCAGTCAATGGGTCACTCGTATCGAAAGTAGGCTATAGATATCGCTGCGTTTTATTCCGCAATGCATACCCAAAGATTTTGCGTTATGCGTATTTTATAGGTCTCTCTTCTTAACTTCCGCGGTACGCACAATATAGGTCACACATTTTACTGCGTAATTTCAATCGAAATTATTCGAGCCGTTCTGCGCTAAATAATCATAGATATTGAAACATCGTTACGCTCGCCCACGGCTATATTAAACAACAACCACGTGTACACTAACTAGACCTTTCGCGAAAATTGATATAAATGAAATGAAATGAAATTTATTTGTTTAAAGTGTACTTATTAGCAGAGCTGTCAAACACACTTTACATGAAACAATAGCCTAATGGTCTAAGACGATAATGTAATTACTTGAATTATAGAAAATTTACATCTAACAGTATGCAGGTAATACAGATCAATTAGTTAGATACAACTATGTATAATTCTCCCATCGATATTCAATACAACGTATATAAGAATCCTCTATTAAGTATTTAAAATACCTCATATATATACACTATGCGTCTGTGTCGATATACCGATTATGTACGTAAAACAAATCACTAGTTGAATCACAGCGTACAATTTCCAGCAAAAAAAATTAACCATGTCGCGTTATACCTAATGTACGTTATCATGAAAGTTCTCAACGCATCAGCCAATACTGTAAGTCTGCGGCGGGCGTTATGGCGTTATTCGAGGCTGTAAAATCGATATATTCAGCACAGATAGCGAGTACGAGATCAATATGCTGTACTCTACAGTGTATAGCTATTGGTCTATCCCAGAAGCGACGTGAGTCAGTGACCCGGGCGCAGCAATTCCGTTCCGAGTCCGGTGAACCGCATTCGTCCTGTTATGACCGATGTAGCCTAGCTACAGATGAATAAACACGCAAAGCCGCTGACGGGCCGACATTAACTTTTATCGTCGATATTATTGTAAATAAAAATTGCCAATATCATCCATGGTCAGTTAGTTTTTTTACGAATGATTAAATTTTTTCAACAAAAACACGAAATATAACGAGTACAATATGATTACATAGCGTTCACCATTCGTACAATTAATCTAGAGTATCTATTATACTTCAATATTGATGAACACGGATTGCAATATGTCCGGATGAAACTAAATAAAATACATATGCAAGATATAATAATAATAATAAGAAGAAGAAGACTAATCCTAGTACTAGAGGTAGGCATATATAAAAGCATTGCGCATTTCATCGATGGCTCATTTGCGTAGATATTTATTGACGGAAGTTGATCAAAAATACTCAGCCCTTTACTAAGGAGCATGCCATAGTACCTACAATATTTTGTCGTATTTTGACCATGTTAAATGTACACTATTAGGAAAATAGACTATTAGCGTTTAGCCCTATGTGCGCCAGTGCGGTTTATAAGCTATAGAAGTGTTATAAGGAATTGCCAAAAATATATTGGTATTATTGTCAATGATGAAATGAGGACGGGAGTTTCGAAATATCTTTTAATTTTTTTCACAGAGCGTTACTCAAATCTGTTGCATTGTGGGTAAAACTATTACGTTATTATCGTCCAATAAATTATGCCGTAGGCGTATTCAATGACGTCATTGTGGTCAGTAAGGGAAAAATTAGTCAGGGCGCAGTAAAAATTGTAAACATTCTATATTGTGTGCCTAACCCAGTATGGTTTATGTCTGGTTTCATCTCGTACACGTTCTATAAGTGTGGTCGCTTCCTGTTTTTATTGTCAGTCAAGAAACGAAGCTATCGTTATCGTTGTATGTGTATAATTGTTCGATGTTTATTTCAAACATGCCATTTTTTCAGTAGTCTACGTGCGTGTACTATATGTTTTGTCGCCGAAATGTATGTTACTGTGTTAACCATATGGTGAAATAGCAAACACAAAGATAACGTCGTAATATTTTTTCGATTAAACAAGATTCAAGATTAACAGTAGGTTTCGTTTCTCAAGTCCACGTGGTTGTAGCAGCAGTGTGAATGTGTGACGTAGTCTTTTGGAGATAAGCTACTTCTCAAGATTCATGAAGGCACTTCGAGTGGACATCGCGAGAGAGGGATTAGTGATGAAGGAGGGGAGTAAAAGTAAAGTAAAGTAAATTAGGCATTTATATCCCGCACTTTAAAGCTGCTTGCGTAGCTTGGCACAATAACGGTTTGCTGGGGCTACGTGGGGACTCTATAACAGGCCCCTGTAGGCCACTCGCAAATAAACTTTACTTTCCCAGTGCATATTAATTTGCGTTGCCACAAAGAAATTTCACGGGTGTCTATTTATGGTTAAGTCGACCAGAGCAATTGGGATAAAGTACCTTGCCCAAGGATACAAAGGAAAAACACTATGGCATTGCCCGGATTCGAACCGTCCACTTCCTGGTTCGGGGGCAGACTCACTACCACAGATCTTATTACCGACCATAAACGGATCTACTTTGAGGCTGTATAAAGGGCGAAGGTAAATCGTAGTTGACAAAACCTCAGCATGTGATTTCCGAACATAAGTAACGGAACTAGAGACCGAAATCTATCGCAGCCTACACTGAGGACAAACAACGATGATCCAAGGGCAAACGCCTATAACTATAATCCACATCGTGAATTTGTAAGGTTCCATAGTATTCAGTGAGCAGTTGATATTAGTATGCTAAGCCCCTCGGAGAGGTTACTATTAGCGGGACAATGAGAATAGGGCATTCACATTTCCATCCATTCTATTTCTACGTTTAGTCAGTTTCAAAAGCTTCGCTGTAGAGTGTAAACTCTCAAAATATGAATTTTGTCGCAAAATTCTTGGCTATAAGGGGGCTTAATTAACTATTTAATACAAATGTGTATCTCTTATCCCCCTTTAATTCAATTCACTATGACTTTTTGATTAATAATAATTTTACATTATTAATAATTATGTTTATGTTTATAAATGATTATGTATTAATTTAAAACAAAGTATAGTCGGTCGCTTTTTGCTATATGACTGTGTTACATACGTTCACATTATCCCAAATTATTCGTTTGCTAGTGCAAGGATTTATCTACACTTTGACAGGAGGATACCCGGAATTCGTTGTGTATGACGTCACTTAGGGAATACCACGTGTATTTATCGAGAACGAGGCACTGCTTATCGTAGATACACGTTGACCAATGATATTGAGCCACTTCGCCGGTACTTGACCAATGAAAAACGGCCACGATCACCGGCGTTAAGAAATATCCACACGATTGTCGTTCATTTTTATTTTACTCCGACAACGTGACAAGATACAACCAGAGAACGAAGATTTTTCCGTTATAAAGTCAATATATATTTTACGTACTGTTGATAGAAACCGATTCGTTTTGTTAACGAGAATATATTTTACTCGAAGATCCTATAAACACAAGGTGAGCATCTAGGAACTGACTATGGTTTCACAAATCAGCAACTTAAACCCTTCAATCTTGTAACTACGAACTCCTGAATTCATTTTCACGTCAAACATGTCCCACCACGTAATTAATTTTAAGGTGTTCACGACTAAGAGCCTACGACAATTACTTACATCAGTGAAGCAATTATCTGTATACATCAGCTGTCATAGTGTGTCAGTTAGATTATTGTGCCTTAGTTGTGGAAGCAACATTAAACCCCTACCAGTTTGGATGGACAATCAATGTGAATTCAGTTGGCATTTTTTTTCCAGCACTCAAAACAAGACTAAAATGAAGTGTTTTTGGGCCATTGGTGTGATCGCACTCTTTTTGAGCGCGTGTGTATTCTCTGAAGATGCAGAAAAGAAAGATGATAAAGATAAAGATAAAGACAAGGATTCAAAGAAAGATGCCAAAGAGTCTGTGGGAACTGTTATCGGGATTGATTTAGGAACAACATATTCATGGTATGATCAAGTTAATTTTAGATTTAACGATAGCTTTTTAACATGACATATGGTATATGTTTACTAAATTGAATTCACATATTCATTGTGATTCATGTAAATGTGTTTTTAGATACTATCAACTCTGGGTTTATTTAGTTTCCTGTGGTGGTCAGTAATGTGACCGCAGTTATGATCTACACAGAATTGCGATAAAAACAGTTCTGTTGGCACAGCATTATGTTGAAATTGAGGCCATGTTATATAGCAGATGTAAAACCCATTCGGATATTAGTTTATATTTCAGCAAATATTAACGAATAGAAGTCCGACTCATGATACCTATTGATTGGATTGTATGTTCTCAGTGTGGGGGTATACAAGAATGGGCGGGTGGAGATCATCGCGAATGACCAGGGTAACCGAATTACTCCTTCCTACGTGGCCTTCACAAAAGAGGGCGAGCGGTTAATCGGGGATGCTGCCAAGAATCAGCTGACATCAAACCCGGAAAACACTGTGTTCGATGTAAAACGTTTGATCGGCCGCACGTGGGATGATAAATCTGTACAGGCTGATAGAGTTCACTTTCCATTCAAGGTTTGTGTGATCGATGATTATGTTCGTTTGATTATGATTATGTTCGTTTGATTATGATTATGTTCGTTTGATTATGATTATGTTCGTTTGATTATGATTATTTTCGTTTATGTTGGCGTTGTGTCGTTAAAATCACCACGAATTGTAATAATTGTCTTTGCGATCGACGCAAAATGTTTTAAGAAGTTCAGGGTTGCTGTTGGTGATACTAGCCTACTTGTAGGGTGTTCCACTCTTCTGCTAGATGAAATTGTTGAGACTCATTGCGGATGAGATTCAGCAGCCGGTGGTTGTAGCTAGTTGGCGGTTTGTGCGTGAGCAAATGGTCATTTGTATGAAAGCGGTGTGGGGATTGTGGTTAGATTGATTGTGGTTTGTGAGTAGGTAGTTGGGAATTCGGTGTAAATGGTTTGTGCGTGGGTTATTGGCGGTATGTGGGTGTGGCTGGTGGGTGGTTTGTGTGTGGGTAGTTGGCTGTTTGTGTAACTATGCGGCTATTTGTGCGTAGGTAGTGGAAAAGCAGAAGAAACCGCATCTGCAAGTGGACGTCGAAGGAACCAAAAAGACGTTCGCACCGGAAGAGATCTCCGCGATGGTTCTGGGCAAGATGAAGGAGATCGCCGAGGCATACCTGGCGAAGCCCATTTCGAATGCAGTCATCACCGTTCCGGCGTACTTTAACGATGCGCAGAGACAAGCCACGAAGGATGCGGGACTCATCGCCGGTCTTAACGTCATGAGGATCATAAATGAGCCGTAAGTCGCCCGTTGCCAGAATGTACTTCTCGTTGTCTCGCTACCGGTGCCAGTACCAAGTAAACGCATCTAAGACTGTATTCCTGTTTTATTAGATTGTCCATTATGTAGTAAGTTTATAGGTTTCATCCTTCCACTTTTTAACTTTTACAGCTTGGGATGAATATATATGATGAATATATATATATATATATATGTAGATAAGTAGCTTTCTCTGCCTTTTTTCCTATGCAGAGCCGGTTGATCGGCAGTATTAGATTAGTTTTTACAATCTTTCGTTGATATCAAGACCGACATACATTTGCAGTTGCGCATTTTGCCAATTGGTGTTGTTTGATTATAGGACTGCCGCAGCGATTGCGTACGGTCTAGACAAGAAGGAAGGAGAGAAGAACATTCTAGTGTTTGACCTTGGCGGGGGCACGTTCGATGTGTCGCTTCTCACCATCGATAACGGCGTGTTTGAAGTGGTCGCAACTAACGGAGATACTCATCTCGGTCAGTATATGTGGTTTGCTGTGTTATGTCTATAGAGTATGCCATATTTTTTTATTTCATGAATTTGCGACTTGAGAAGCGACATTGCGCGCTGTACCGCATGAAAAAGTTACCTTACTTTCTGGTGTAGCCGATATTGCGAACTCGGTTATCTACTGGGAAATAAGGGGCGCGTTAACGGTTTTATTGATAGTGCCTACAGGGAAGGCCTACTGGACAGTGAAGTAGGAATGCCTATTGTCACTTGGTTTTTTAATTTTTCGTGATTGAGCCCTCTTGGCAGACTTTGGATTATCTTCCCTTAGCTGCAGATCACCAGAAGTTGCTATTTGCATGCATTCGAGCCCAAATGGGGCAGAGATTTCTGTATTTCGTGAATTCTTTGTGGTTGTTTAAAATGTCAATATGTGGTTGAAGTGATGCAGTAAAAACTTGTTTTATATTTTAGGTGGAGAAGATTTCGATCAGAGGGTCATTGAGCATTTCGTGAAGTTCTTTAAGAAGAAGCACGGCAAGGATCTGCGTACGGACAATCGGGCTATTCAGAAGTTGAGGCGCGAGGTCGAGAAGGCCAAGCGTACACTGTCTAGTCAGCATCAGACGCGTGTGGAGATCGAGTCGTTGTTCGATGGCATAGACTTCTCCGAGACATTGACCCGCGCACGCTTGGAGGAGCTCAACATGGTGAGTATTGAGAGTGGTCAGTCGTGGTCATTAGTTACTGTGTGGCATTATAGTTACTGTGTGGCGTTATAGTTACATGGTGTGTGGTAGCCTGGTGGTGGTCACACAGTTATAGTAGTACGACGAGAGGCATGGGGAAGCTGATTTGTGGGGCGGATGTGGTCAGTTTCTTGTCAAAATTAGATTTGTTACATGTAGCATTAAAGTCTATGTTTTAAATTAGCTTATAATATTTGAAGGGCATTTTCAGGTGGTCTTTACTCCATACGAGACTTATAGTAGTTACTTATCACAAGAAACTGCGATAGATATAATTTGCTGTAGCCGAAGATATATATTTCTGTTAAGGTGTATGCATGGTGATGCTAGGGAGGTCTAGGCTTTTGTCCACTATGATATCACCAACCTATATATGTACGAATACGTACGGTAGGACCTGTTCAAATCAACCATGAAACCCGTGAATCAAGTACTGAGTGACTCGGGTCTCAAGAAGGATGAGATCGATGAGATCGTGCTGGTCGGTGGATCAACTCGTATCCCCAAAATACAGACGCTCGTCAAAGAGTTCTTCAATGGCAAGGTTTGTGACCGTTCGCTTCTATGGAACCTTAGTGCTAACGCAACTGCTATAATTACTGTAATTTTTTCAAATTAATTGGGAAATTTTTTCGTTGTCATTTTTATGCAACAAGACACCTCGTCTGAGTGAGGCGAAGTTCGATATTTGTATTCTTGGTGTATGTTCAATTAGCCTTTGAAGAAATTAGATAGCATTCCACATTGCACATATATATAATATTGTTCGCTGGAGGTGTTCTCCATTTATTCTTATATTGATTTTGAGTATGGTAATGTTAAAGGTTGAGAGAGGTTGTGATACTGTTTACTGGGTGGCGCATCTTTATTTTGAGGATGTGGGGGTGGTGCTGATGACGCCATTCATGGCGATGTTGTGTACTTGGTGGCTGATCTGTACCTATCACTATTCTTGCTTGTAGTGGTCAACGTGATTGTTTTGTGTCGTAGGAGCCGAGCCGAGGCATCAATCCTGACGAGGCGGTGGCTTACGGTGCGGCGGTCCAGGCGGGCGTACTGAGCGGTGAAGACACAGCGAGCGACCTCGTCCTTCTCGACGTGAACCCCCTTACACTTGGTATCGAGACAGTCGGCGGTGTCATGACCAAGCTGATTCCGCGTAACACCGTCATCCCGACGAAGAAATCGCAGATCTTCTCAACCGCCGCTGACAGCCAGCCAACAGTCACAATCCAGGTGTATGAAGGCGAACGGCCCATGACGAAGGACAACCACAACCTCGGGAAGTTCGATCTCACCGGGATCCCACCGGCGCCGCGCGGCGTCCCGCAGATCGAGGTCACTTTCCAGATCGACGTGAACGGTATTCTCGAGGTCTCCGCCGAGGATAAGGGCACCGGTAACAAGAACAACATCGTCATCCAGAACGATAGCAACAAACTGTCGCCGGAGGACATCGAGAGGATGATCAACGACGCCGAGAAGTACGCCGATGAAGATAAGAAGATGAAGGAGAACGTCGAGGCGAAGAACGAGTTGGAAAGCACGGCGTATTCGCTGAAGAACCAGATCAACGATAAGGAAAAGTTGGGCGCGAAGTTGAGCACCGAGGACAAGTCGACGATAGAGGAAGCCGTCGGCACGGCGATAAAATGGCTCGAGGCTAATCCGCAGGCGAGCACCGAAGAGTTCAAGGAGAAGAAGAAAGCCATGGATGATGTCGTGCAGCCGATTATTAGTAAGTTATACGGAGGGGCCGGCGGTCAGGGCGCACCCGGGGGTGATCAACAGCAACAGGAGCAACAACAGCAACAAGATGGGGGTCGATCAGGCGACGAATTATAGGACATGCAATAGATATTTATGAAATTATCATCCACGTTATTTGGGAGGAGGGTCCATTGTTAGGGGTACGGCGGTCGTCACATCCACTGCTCTCTTCTGCTCGTCTCCAGCCCCACCACCGCCTCGCCGCGCCCCACACTTCACGACATTCAGTCACGGCGGTGAACTAGCGTGCGTACTACTCACCGACACCCGACACGCATAAATCTCGTCATCCAACGTCTTTCACGTCCCTCCGAGTGGGACACCACCCTATCGTCTCCTGCAGCCCGTAACCACGGTAGCGCGCCGAGCGTCCGTTACGATAACGATCCTATTCCTGCGATAGTGTAATATATTTTAATGACATGTCCGGGTGTATACCAGCTGCTCCAGGCTTTTTCCAGATGTTTCTTCGTTCAAATTGGCCATCAGCGCGATTTTGTGTGTCTATATAATTGTGTGTCTTTTAAATTCATTGTCTGGAGTAATACGCGTGTTTTTGGTGTTTTCTTGAACTATTTTTAGAAATGTCACGAAAGTATCTCGGCCCATTCTGAGTGGTCTCGAGGACGCGTCACATGCGTAAAGGTCCATTTTTTCTGGGTTTCCGATTATAATTAGACCGCAAGATCAATGAAATGATTATTTGGTCTTTTCGTGTACAGATTCATTATCAAACATCGGAAAATTCGTCTGAAATATTTTCCAACATTTACACTCGCTGATCTTTGATGGCTGTATTGCGCAGCCTTCATGGAGCGATGTATTCTCAGCTCGTAGTTCCACTACATTTCTACTATCTGTGTGGTCCCCGCCATGCGCTCGTACCGTATTATAGAACGCACTGTCAATTGAGGCGTGACATTCAGAATTACTTTAATGATAATTAACTCGTTTCACCCACAATTCTGTTCACCGACAGTGTTCAGGCCGCAGTTGACATAGTGCTACAGTACAGAGGCAGTATCAAATATCCGTTAGTATTACAAATAGAGAAATTAAAAGTGTCCATGTCGTATATTCGCTTGTGATATAATCGTAGTTCCCATGCGTCATACATCACTTTTTGTTTCATTAAAGTTATTTTCCATATCGACATTGTATTTCTTGAGTTCATTATTGAAATAGCGGATAGAGTTTAACAAGTGCAAGAAATGTGGTGGTGGTGGGGGGTTACAGGAGGAGGCGTCTTTGATAAATAAAAAGAAGAGAAAAGGCGAGGTTTTGGTGCTACTTAATAATTAAATGTCAGTCGCTCGTACAACATTGCCCTGTTACATCCCTAAGATATTTTTTATAATTAACCATTCCACGACGTATCTTTCTAGATATTCAAGCATGAAAATCTTGCTCATTTCCTATCGTGGATGGCGCGGGAAAAAAAAAATCCCTGGTTCGTGCCGGTCCGAACTCGCAACCTTTCGTATGAAAGGCAACGCTTCTAACCACTACACCACTGGCGCTCATCTCGTTTTATGGTTTATTATGCAGATTGTCCTATGTCCTGCGCTGCGAACGAAATTATGAAGGCGGACTTCTGTCTAGTTTTCACACAGTGAGAACGCCTCGGTGCAGTAAAGTAATATATTGTGATGTAGTTAGTGGACTTAGGATAACTAAACAGTCAGTCGAGATGTGCGATTTAACATTACTACGAAGATGAATGTTATTAGGTACGCGATATTTGAAAAAAAGCAATGCGGAGATTCATCAGAAGGTAGTCAAAATAGTTGTGCAAGATACCTAATAGCTTTTTAAAAATGGCAACCCTATCAATGGTTATCATGATTGTTTAAGATTACAGTAATGTAGAGCTATAAGAATCTCCTAGCTTATTCTGACCAAGGCTAGCATTGTTTACGAGCTAGTGTCGTCAGGTGTGTGTCACCAACAAGACAAACCGCATGTAGTATCAGCTAATATTCGACCCCATCTCCAATTCCACTATTCCCACTATTCAATAACGATGTATATTGTTTGTTTTGATGTAATGTATAAATGTTATATGTGGAGACATATAACCTAATGTCAGAAATGCGTAAATATGCTGGTTCTTCAGATAAACAAAGTATTGAAATAATAATGTCGATATGTGGACTAAGCAATTTCAGTTCTACACCAATCCGGCGGCATTAAAGAACATATAGAAATCTCAAAGTTTACGAATCGTTTCAAATCTTTATATTTATGTCGAGCAGATATACCACGGTGCAATACACGGTAATTTCTGAAAACAGGCAAGTCTTTCCTCACCCGCGCATTATTCCCAATATGAGTGTAGGAATCGAAATCGTATGTACACGTAGTGAGCTCCGTGACTTATAACTGCTTTCTTTGAATTCATTCCTTTGTTATATATAACAATATTTATATATATAATACGCTGTAGAAAGACCAACTTGACAGGGTCAATACCCAGTCTTATTGTCCGCATTACTTATTTTTTTAACTAAGTTAATGGATCGAACGCTAATAGCCATTGTGTATTGTAAGGAAACTTTTTATTTTATGATATAGCAAGCCATTATTCGCGCCAGACTGAATAAGAACTCAGCAAAGTTATAAATGACATCCGGATGCGCGTAGGGGCTACTTATTTCACAATGCGCATACCTGTGGTACGATCTCAAATGTAGATTCGCAACAAAAAACGATCGAAGTTTCTATTGGACCAAACAAATATTACGTCAGTTTTTAATTACGGTAGGCCAATCAGCTAAATGTGCGCACGTATATAGACGTCTCACTTCGCCGATAGTGGTCACTGGTCAGTTGGTAGCCGAACTCGGAGGTGGCCGGAGTCGAAGGCGACAGATCATGCAGATTTCGGTGTTTGTCAACTTTGCTCTGTTGCTGATCAGCGGTACGTTTAGTACGATCTCAGGTACTAATTATATAGAATGGCTACTATAATCAACATGCCGCTATCGTACACGTTTAATATCCTGTAAGTAACAAATAATTTCTCATTCGAGATTTTCCCGCCACAGTACTCTTCTCGGTACAACCGCGACTTGCACGAATGTACTATAGAAGGGAGACAATCCCCAAAAGATTATCAAAGCATCGACTATTTCGAGTTATCTCCACTTCAAAATTAGTCTCTGTAGTGGTCAGAAATACGTGGTATGCGCCTAGTAGCTTAAAAGTTCAAAACCAATAGCATGCGCTATCACACGATGGAATATATAAATGTTTTTATAATTATATATATATTATAAATTATAATTGACCATGAATTTTTTGATCAACCTAATATTGATAAATTGTTGCTCTCTAGATAAAATTATGCTACTGGGAGGCCCACAAGATTATACCATAATTGCCCATTCACAGTATCCAGTATCTATATCCAACAAATAATCCTCATTAACATTATCCCCATCTAACCATAATGCTTATTTACCTTGTCACTATTTTGTCGTAATCCTTATTCACAGTATGTAACCATAATATCCAACCATAATCCTTGATAAGAGTATCCAATTCAAACCATTATCCTATTTTGTACTATAGCTATTTAACCATTACCCCATTTACATTATCGATTATCCAACTATTATCCTCCTTTACATTATCCCTATCTAACCATTATCCTTG
>WURV02102324.1:0-20036 GCA_011762755.2 Epimenia babai | reverse complement strand
GTTATTCCGTTAGCTTTATGTTCTCGTTTACTTTTGTTATTCCGTTAGCTTTATGTTCTCGTTTACTTTTGTTATTCCGTTAGCTTTATGTTCTCGTTTACTTTTGTTATTCCGTTAGCTTTATGTTCTCGTTTACTTTTGTTATTCTGTTAGCTTTATGTTCTCGTTTACTTTTGTTATTCTGTTAGCTTTATGTTCTCGTTTACTTTTGTCATTCTGTTAGCTTTATGTTCTCGTTTACTTTTGTTATTCCGTTAGCTTTATGTTCTCATTTACTTTTGTTATTCTGTTAGCTTTATGTTCTCATTTACTTTTGTTATTCTGTTAGCTTTATGTTCTCATTTACTTTTGTTATTCTGTTAGCCTCATGTTTTCTCGTTTACTTGTGTGATTCCGTTAGCTTTATGTTCACGTTTTCTTTCATGACAACGTACTCTAATTAGCTTTGTGAGTTATGATCAACAATAATAAGTGACACTTATATTCATTGTCTCTCATATTTCTTAACATTATCGTCATTTACGTTGTGTGTGCAGATAAAGTATAGAAACTACGCTATATACATATCTAATCGTAGTTAAATTACTCCAATCTCTGCTCTGGATATATCTCTATATAATTGGAAAGAGAACATGTATGATTCAACTAACCCTATTCACTTGTTTCCTCTGGGTGTCAGTAGCACACCGCTTTCTAGTTATGAAATTTTGAAATTTGTTTGATTGAAGAGTACTTATTAACTGAGTTGTCAAACACAAGTTTAGTTAAATCATAGTTGATCTATAAGCTCTACCTCAACATAGACTTAAAAGAACTGGTCTACCACACGTAGCCTTAACAATTACAATTGTCCTACAAAAGCGTAGTCTTAAACTACTGAGTTGGTCTAGCAAAGCGTAAAGACGACACATGTAGGATTAACCTACCACAGTATAGGTTGAGGTATAATCGACTAAGTGGTCTACCAAAGCGTAGACACACGCACTTTGAAAGTTACCTTAACGTAAATTTTACATAGACTTTCAACTAGAATAGGAGTATTACAGCACACTCAGATGTGTTATAAAAATCGAGTAAGTGGTCTATCAAAGCGTAGACCCACACTTAACAAGCTTAACACAGCATAAATTTTATGAGAAGAAATAAAATGATTCTGAATGTTTTTCAAAGGCTAGACACCTACTTATATATTCTACACTTTCACAACCAATCAACTTTTACCAACACCTCCACAATTCTTACTCATATCACTTTAAACCAATCAACTTGATCAGATCAAACCAATCAACTTGATCAGATCAAACCAATCAACTTGATCAGATCAGAACCAAACGATCAGATTGTTATTTCGGTTTTTGATTATTATACATAGCAATAGCTTAGTAAATCATATTCCATATTGTAGATTTAGTTACTAATCTTGAATACCTCATTTGTTCCTCCTGCGCCTTTTTCTTACTTTCACTTCTTTGTAGTTATGTTGATGTGGCACACTAGCACACTTCATTTATTTATTTCCTTCATCATTATTCACTATTTCCATGCAATTTAGTCTGAATTATTACAAAAACCAACTTTTTGAAAATCTTTTGCAAAAATCTCAGAATGACAATCTTGCTCACTCTTATACGAGTATATCTCCTAGAAAAAAAATTTACCTCACCTAAGTCACACCGTGGACCACACTTGCAGGAAAAATCAGGCTTCTAACCACTCCCTCACTATTGCTGACATCAGACAGTAGTCCTATTACCACGTATACATTTATACAGTTTGTTACTGTACAAACATTTACCCTATATACTGTACATAACATACATTATTCTTCTTACTCTTCACCAACACACATGACAGAGAGGTACCACCCCCATCCCATCTGCAGTATCTCCAACCTACGTGACTATCGCGGAATTCTGTGACAAAGTCGGCGATGGCATCAGCTTCCACTCTGGCGAGCCTGTCACGGTCTGTACATTACTCAACTTACATCCTACTCGTTTAATGTGATGTGTGATGTATATACCGTATTGGAAAGCTTGTTCGCAACATGACATGTAATGACTGATAAAGGAAGTTAGCATTCGGTTGCTATGTTACTACATGAACCTTAGTGATACTGATGTATGGTGTTAGTGAATCAGAACAATTGGTATGTGTCATTGCCGAGGATACAATTATTGTTGGGAGTCAACGGGACTCATAAATTCACAAGTTGATCACGATTTACAAATAATAAAGATCACTGGTTAACTGAACCACTTCACAGTATCTTTCAGTCTTTCTTTTTGGTTTATCTTGTTCTTTTTTCTGTTAAAAGTAGTATGCTAATGACTAATGTACATATTTATCTTAACAATGATTGAATGGGTTGAGTATGCAGTAGCACTATAGAAAGTAGATATGTATACATATTGTCAATGTCAACTAGTTTGATGGGTCGATGCAATAAGGTGTGAACAGATTTTATGAAAATCTTCTGGAAAGGTTGGTAGCAGGGAATGAAAAATGTTGAGTTTTGGCCATGAAACGGATCACCACATCGATTCGGGAATTCGCATTAAAAAATATTTCAACAGCACAAAACGTGACATGTACTGCAGAACGATAGACTTTAGGAATGAGATGTACATACTTTGTTGTGAGAAGTTATTTTTGTAATAGTACACATTGTCATACTTTATAGCTACAGAAGCCTTCTACACTCCCTGGCACAAAAATGAGCTTTTACATTTTCAGCTCACCTTAGCTTATGCTTGGTGAGCTCTTCTGATCAGAGTTTGTCCGTCGTCCATCCATCTGTCCGTCCATCTGATGTTGACATTTTCTTAAAAAATCTCAAGAATTGCTTATCACAGAGGTCTGCCATTTGCTACATATTGTCCTTGGGTTGGTCTCTTTTAGATTGTTCATGGTATCGTCATTGCAGCTGGGGAAGGTGACTTCTGCCGATTTTTGTATTTGTAATTATAATTTTTCTTAACATCTTACTGCAGACATTGTCCTTGGGTTAGTACTTTTCAGATGTGTTTAGCATCTCAACATGGGAGCAATGGAGGGAGGGTTATTTCTATTGACTTTTTTAATTGGAAATTTCTGTCTCCATATCCGCTCAGTGCAGGTCTGCTATTTGGCAGATATTGTCTGTGTTGGTTTCATTTCGATTTGTTTTTGGACTACTTCTGAGCTTGGATAAGTTGTGCCCAGGTGATAAGAGATGGGGAGCAATATCAGCTAATGATAATGCCTGCTCACATCGGGAAATCCACCAAGTCATGGTTGGAGTGGTAGGGACTTTTAGTTATGTTTTGGCATGTCCAATTACCCGATTTGAACCCTATTGAAAACATTTGGCGTATTATAAAGGGTGATTTGGCGTTTTAAAGAGAGTTTTATAGGACGCATGAGCTGTGGCGAACGGTGGAACATGAGTGGAACAACATTAACATTTCTCAGTAAAAACATTTGTCTGACAGCAAGTACCAGCATGACCAGGAGAATCGCATGTTAGAAGAAAAACAAGGGGAAGGCCATTCATTGTGAAAAAATGGACACTACAGTATGTTTTAAAAGTGAAATAAGATGATTTACTGATATCATTTATGAAATATCTAATCTTGTCTGAAAATGCCAATGCTTATTTTTTTTGCCCGGGAGTGTAGTTTTTATGTCGACATAAAAAGATGTGACTCAATTTAGTTAGGGATAGCAAACATTCACAAATCTAGTTACTATCATACTACTGGGAGACAATGCCTAGACAACTTGTATGCTTCACTCTAATGTCACACTTCACCATTATCATACCCTATTGTACCCACCAACTAACACACCCAGGTGTTAGAGAAAACAGCGACGGGATGGTGGTACGTGCAGATAGCAGGTGAGGAGGGTTGGGCACCAGCCTCTTACATCGAATCTCAAAGCAGTGGTGCCACGCCGAATCGGTCACCGCAACGTGATGTGGGTATTTACATATTGTTTATTTTTCATTTTTTTAGCTCACCTCAGCTCATGCTTGGCAAGCTTGACTGATCGGACTCCATCTGTTTGTCCCTCTGTTTTTCTGATGTTAACGTTTTCTTGAAAATCTTCCCATGGCATTTTTTAATCCAAATGGATGTTTCAAGCCCTTTTGGACTTTTGTTTGGAGTGTGTAGAGGCCTTTTGGCCTTTAGTTGACTTTCCTTTTTTGTGTGTTCTTTGTTTTTATGTTTTCCTTAAGTTTTCATTTATATTCGCACATCTTGAGCATTTTTCATTCGACATTTTTGATTGTTTCTTTGCTTTTTTGATTGTTTTTTCTCATTTTTCATTTGTCCCAATAGTCAGGTCAATGTCTTGAGACCTCTTGTCCTTTTGATATTTGCAATTAATTTTAATAGTTATCAATAACCCAAACTAAGCTCTGTCCATGCAGCCTGTGTAATGATAACGACAACAGGAGCACCCGTAGTTGTTGTTCGAGTAGTATATAGGTAGTTCTATCCCCCATTCCATGCCGGCATGCTCACAGGGTGGTCCATAGATGACATATGTAAGAGATGTCCAAATATAACATGAAGTGTGTAGATAAGTTTTCAGCATAGATTTAAACGTATTGATGGACATTGTGCTTCTATATTCTAATGAAAGTGCGTTCATTCAACATAAAGGGAGCAGCAAATTTAGATCAATTGTTACGAGTAGTAACCAGGAGGCACTTCTCAGTAGCCGCAACAGAAACAGAGGAAGACCTAAGCTAGGAGTGTAACTGCGCTCGTGTCTAGAAATTATGTCGTTGATGTATGCAGGGCCGGAATTGTGCATGGCTCTGAGAACAGTCAGCACTTTCTACATAATCCTCTGCGATATAGGCAGTCATTGTAAATCTGCCAGGCGATGTGTACGAGAGGTACAGCAACAGGCGCGATAAAGTGATGTGTATGATCTGGATGTGTGGTGTTCCTGCGTTTTTATTTTTTTACTCAATTTTTCTGTGGTAATGTCGTCTTCTGAGTCACCTACCCTATGAATCTTCCGTTATTTACAGCTCATGTTTGCGAAATGAGTGTATTTTCCCAAATTAACATGATTGTCCATACGCTGAGTATACATTATACTCGTGTTTACGTCTGTTCTTTGTCAAGTATTTTTTCCTAGCTCATCATCATTGAAAATTTTTTGCTTTCGATCTAACGGCGTATACTTATACTTCTGATTATTGAGTACCAATAAATTTGATGAATTTGTCTACATTATGCAATGGCTTTTAATCATTGATTTGTAAAACCTTTGCAGTTGTCCAGTTTTGAGAGTGATAGTAACGATTTTACGAGTAATGACTCATCACCACAACAAGCAAGTGATGTTCATCACCGTGATGAGCACCTCTCTGCTCGCTACTCGATCGCTCGACCAATTAGTTTCGACGAAGCCCTTGCCACTAAAGCAAAGACAATCTGTGAAGGCGATGCAGTGGTCGAGAGAAGTGGACTGTGTCAAGTGGGTCGAGAGGCACGACGTAGCTCAGGAAGTGTGCCCACTACACCAACTGATGGCACATCAACGATTCCCGGTTTCCCCATGACACCTTATAATAAGCCGGTGGTAACACCAAAACGACCAACCACCCAGGAAAAGGCATCACTTCCACAAAAGAACCAGATGCCTACACCAATCAAGGGCCCTATGACTACTCCAGTGAAGGGCCCGATGACTACTCCACTTAAGGGCCCGATGACTACTCCACTTAAGGGCCCGATGACTACTCCACTTAAGGGCCCTTTACCCACTCTACCTAATGTAAAGCAAACACAAGGGCCCCTAGGCAGACAATCAAATGGTTACACACCTCATTCGCAGGATGGTCCGGTACCACCGAAATTGCCTAGCAAACCATCAATAGTGAACAAAGACTTTTCCGTTATTCAGAATTCTTTAAAAAACGTTCTTAACCAACGAAACTCTGGTGAAATAACCAAGCCTTTACCAGTTAGGCCGAGTAAGCCAGTAATTCCGCGTAAGAGTTCTAATGTTACAGATCAATCAGATACCTTCACAAAAGAGAGATTGAATCCTAACATACAATCCGAGCAAACGGTCAAAGTGCCACCTGTGCCGCCTAATAAACCGCGTTATGCACCTTCTGGTGGCTCGACAGAGTCCACGAACAAAGGGCCAGTTAATGAAATGAGAAAAACAGCATGGAAGACTGATGAATCCAGTGATGAAGTTGAGATACCAAAAAAGTATTCGGTTACAGACCTTGCATCTGCTTTAAAAGCGAGATTGGATAAAAATGATGGCGCTTCAGGCAAACAGACTGGGCCTGTGTTGATGACTAAACCCACGAGAAAATCTGATTTTAACAAGGATGATCAACAACAAGGGGGAAATGCTGATAATGATAGGAACGTGAAAAAAGATTCTAGTTTCAGTGACAGGCTTAATGGTGTGAATAGAGTAAAACACAAGGCTAGGTTGAGTGGGGGGCTAAGAGAGAGTGAAGGGGATGCGGTAAGCGGGTGTGCCACGAGTGTTTGTGATGTGGTGAGTAACGGAGATGAGTATAGGGTGATTGGTGATATAGAAGGACTGAATGATGGAGAGATCTCATTGAGGGAGGGTGCTATGGTGACGGTACAACAACGAGATAGCAGTGGTTGGTGGTTTGTTGATGATGGCATGACGGAAGGATGGGCACCGATGACATTTCTCGAACCAGCTTCAATGACTGCTGATAGAGCATCACAGATAAACAGTGGTGGTAGCGGTGTTAAACCATCTAAACCACCGAAACCACCAAAAAAATAATGGCATTCCTGCCTCATCCATGAGAGCGAATATTGAATGTTTTTTAATTACTTATTTGTCCATACTTGCCTGCAATTAATTACCTGATTTTTATAATATTTATATGGCATACTTACCCATGAAGGCCGAATAGAGATCTATACAGTGTTAGTGACGTAGATATCAAGACTTGCCTCCATCATATATCATATATAGAGGCATTTCGGTAGATATAGGCACACCTAACAACCACTTAAACGACTTCTAATGTTAGAAATTCTGTGTGAACAGTCCAAGCGAAATTCACAAACTTAGCTAATGTGTTTTAAAATGTTGTTACTCGTGTATGGGCTTGGCTTACTATAGCCTTTAATGGTGAACATGTGAAAGATACTCTTCACTCGTCAACAAGACCCAACCTCTCCCGCAAATCGCTTATATTTGTATTTATGTTTTATACATATATTTTAGTGTATTATATCATATGGGTGATCCTCAAGAAGTTTTGAGTAGTATAATACGGATCGGCGAATTTTATTACCAACCGTTGTAAGAGTGTAACCTATCCAACTTGATCTGTTGTTAATTCCCGAAATATCTAAAATATCAATCGTGTCGCTGCAACTAGCATTTCTAGTCTTGCAATCTTAATAATTTCCCATTGTATTTATTTCAATAGATTGAATATTACAAATATCATTGTTGATCATGTTTTGCATCTCTTAAACCCGTTTCCCTCTGCCTTTTGATGACGTCGGAGTTCTCAGTTCACCATGCCTTTTCAGCCTATTACGACGATGGGTCATTTGTGAGCTACTCGTTGCTTATGCGTTATTAAAAATAAAATGTTTTATTTGACCTATGTACCGCACTCGATGTACACTATCGATATCGATATCACACGCCATGTTGGAAGTTATATATATTATTTTCTAATACTCCAATCTCGATGCAATAATGTAATTACTGTACATTCTTTCATATAAAATTATTGTCGAATTCAGCTCTACCTGTTGTTTACAAACTCATTTCGCAAGCAAAAAGTATCCCTTCTTGCTTTGACAAATCCCACGTAATGTTATTTAAAATGTGGTAAACGTAACTGGAGGTTCTTGTAAATGTCCGTCCGGGTTCCTTGGAACTCCATTATTGGTTTATAAGAACCTGTTGTATCTCCCGATGAATTTGCAAGTGTCTTGTCACTCGATATGATTTCATTTTTATGTTGGAGCCGATGTGTTTAATCAAAATTTATGAATTCATTTTAGACGTAAAACGGTGTTAGGAGCGATAAAAACCATGATTAAAGTCGGTTAACTAATCTGTTTTGATTGTTGTAATGGGTGGTTGATATAGGGAGTAACATAGTGAAGGGCAGGCTTTAATTTCCTAAAGCTATATAGCTTCCTTACAGGATTCCTTATTATCCCCCCTTGTAAACATTAGTGCAATACATAGCGAAGTCTATTACTACCCTTGTATCTCGATCCTGCTGTTACCATTCGTTTGCGGGGAATGACAACTGGCTATCTGACATTCTAGCATATTCTCATGTTTTATTTTAAAAATTGGTTGCCTGCAGAGTACTACTATATTTCCATTAGATACAATTAATGTGTGAATACTATTCGGTTATGTGATAATAACAAGCACGTATCAACTATGCTGGCACGTGGTTGAGAACAATAATGGGCTAAAACCATAAATGCAGATAGCCTGGGTTACTCTCAACTCACGTATTATGGAATGTTGTTGCTTCATCGCTATTGGCTTATGAGCATACACTTACTAGGTGTATTATATGGATACGCATATTTATTAGAAGTGACTACTATCATATGTATAACGAATTTCTGAAATAAAGAAAAACGAAGAGTAAGAGAGGGAGGAACGTAGAGAGGGTGAGAGAAAACAACGTGTTGTTATTCTCTATCGATATCTATAGCTATAAGAACCCGTACATGGCGAAGATGCCGGGTCTTACTTCGTGCTGTTTAAGGTTTCGAGATGTTTTATCAGCGCAAAAATGGAATACCGCAAATTGAAGGTTACAAAAATTCTCAAATAATTACGTACTTTCAATATGTTAATGATCTATGTACCGATTTATTATTAGCCGGTGATATCTCTTCGTTATATAACTTTTAACGCGTTTATGATTAGTACGGGTAACACCTTTCAAGACTAATTGAATTTATTCGTAAACATGATTGCGCATATATGTAAAATGCTTCTTTAGGCTGAAATGAGATTCAATTTCATTCGTTAAGCCTGCCTGAAGAAGCACATTACATATACGTATGTGGAAGCTTGTTCGCGAATAAATTCAATTAGTCTCAAAAGGTGTTACCCGTGCATTTTCTCTTACTTTACAAGACTAATACGGCTACTTATATCATACATGATTAGTACAGTATTTCATCTGTTATGTCCTTTGTAAAAATAGTGAATCATATTGGCTCTAAATTAGACTTAACATTGTGACGGTAACAGGCTAACACACTACCTTCACCTTGTAGTCTGCTAATTCTTTCTAGATTAGTGAAGAGACTACCTATATCTTGTAATTCAGTGAAAATTGCAAATCAAATGCACATTTCTGACTCATGAATTGCGTTTATTCAAATATGACCGACTTTGTCTTATATTTTTTATTCAAAGTTTTGGAGAAAAAAGACAAAATAACAGTTAATACACACAAAAAGGGTTTTGGTTTTAATCAGTAAATGAATAATACGAGTAGTGGAATGAAGATTAATAAAACGCTTGAAAATCGTCGAAGCATGTTATTTTGATATTACGCTTCTTCACACTTCAGAGTTTGTCGAGTCAGTCCGTGCCCTGATTTCCTTATGACGTGATGTTCCAATAGGGGCCGCCCACATCACCTTTCCAAAGGAGGGTAAAAATGTCGCTTCCAAAAGACATTTCTGGTATACCCCTGCTATAATGAAAACACTTCCGGTATCCAAAGACTTATACAGAGCGTCCCAAAAAATGCATTTTTTCGACAAACTCGTATGACGTCACTTCCGTTTACGTGACGTAACCACGCTCGCTTTCGGCGGTGTGACCAATCCCGTGACGTGGTTGTCAGCGGCTTAGGAATAGTATAGTGAAGTGCCTCTCATATACAACTCAAACGATAAAAGTATCCCCCCCCCCGCTCCAAACCATGACTTTCGGCATAACTTATCCAAGCTCGGAAGTAGTCCATTGCGCATGATATTCCGGTGTTCTTTGACGTTGAAAGACTTCTCACATCACCCTATCTCACCAACACATACTGCCGGAAAAAAAAACACCCCAGACCATAATTCCTCCTCCACTGTACTTAACTGTTGTAGAATAACACTCTGGGTTGAATCCCTCATTAGGCCTTCGGAAATACATTATTCTAAACATTACTCATCATTTCGCAAAATTCGCCCAAACCATCGAAGATCGCAATGACCTTAATGTGACAGTGTCTCTCTGTTTAGGACATTCTTTCAGGACAAGAGTAGTTTTCGCGTACCTTTTCGATGTAAAATTCACGTCTCTACGCCTTAAAACTGTCCTAAATGCTTAAAATTGAATAGCAGTGTGAAATGGCATAACACGTGCTGAATTTTAAACACGCAAGCCATCATGAGGTCACATGAACCTGTCCCTATAACTGGTCAGTGGCCAGCTCGCCTTACATTTAACTCAATATAGATTTGCAATAATAATACGCTTCATGTACTATGACACCATTTTAATTAAATATAATGTGAAAATATTTTATATAGCGCAGATATCAGTATCGATATCGCCTAATGTAGTTATATTTTTACATACTTAATAACATTACTTATGTTGCCTTAATGTAAAATCGTGCAATATTAATTCTAGTACATATTGATTTGTAACACGCCCATATATGGAAATATTATATGCTACCATTAACAAACATCTTCATAATGATGTTATGTTCAGGAGATGTGTGATAGATAATTTTATTTCAAGATAATTTTTGCAATATGTTATAAAAATGCAATGCTTATTTTTGGCCAGGGAGAGTATGATACTAGTGACTACACACAAATTTGGTGATGAGCCCAATGAGAATTTGGAAAAGTTTTGAACTTGGTTTGAAATGTAAAAGGGCAAAAGCGAGGTTTTGGTGCTACTTTATAAATGTCAGTCGATGTACAACATTGCCCTGTTAAATCCCTAGGATGTTTGTTTTATAATAACCCATTCCACGACAAATCGTTCTCAATATTCAAAGACGAAAATCTAGCTCATTTCCTTTTGTGTAAGGCGGAGGAAAAATTCTTGATTTGTGCTGGTGTGAACTCGCAACCTTTCGCATGAAAGACAGCCCTTCTAACCACTGCACCACTAGCGCCAACACACTCTTCACTTACAGACTGGGATGCAGAGTACCTCGTGTTTGCTTTACCATTACGATTGTCGGGATTAACTGAGGAATATCACTTCTTGGAGTGTGTCAGCGAATCTACCAAATGCGTACTTTGCAGACATCAACTGTTATATCAACTATTAAAGTATATCAACGATATACAAGTAGCCGCCTTCTATCTAGACAAAATCAATCTGGAGAAACATCGGGTTGCGTTGACCCGACTGCTTCACACCAGCTAATAGTTGTACGGCTCTGGCAGAGGCCAAAACTGGACCTATGTCAGCGCCAGGAAACTCCCTAGTTTTATTTACGGCATTCATATCAATCGAATTGGCTAGGTTAGTTGTTTACACTATGTGTATAATCAATAATTAACTATGTATTCCATTGGCCCAGTACTTGCTTGGAACCCAACAGTCTTCACACATGCAATCAATGCCCGTCCAGTCACTGGGAAGATGCTCCCACTCCAATCGCTAGAACACATAAACAGCTTTAGACAATTTACGTAAGCCTATTTAATGTATTTTATATGTCAGTGAATTATGCTATTAATATTAACATCGTTATTAATATTTTATATTGAACTTCTCTCATCTCCCAAAATTCTTGTAAAATACTTGTAATTTTTGTAATGGTTCGCCCATTTTAACACTAATACTGTCTGCAACGGTCGACATGTGTCCTCATAATCGTACCTAGGTAGACTATTACAAAATACTTTCATACCACACTAATAGACATATTTCGACATCTTTACATCGATTCATTTCAAGTTTATTTTGTCTTCTACTCTCGTGTTGGCATTAGTTGCCTATGAATATAGTTTCTTCTTTCTGTATTGAAGTAAGTGATTATTAGAGTGTAGTTTTCTAAAATTCAAAATTAAATGTAGTAAAAATATAAACAGATTGTTGGTGAGTTTGTTTAGAATACCGGTGAGCGTTATGTTGTACCAATCTAAGTCACTCGGCTCGTACTATAGTTTGCTCATTGAAAAACGGCGTCCAGGATAAGAAGTGACGCAGAAAATCATGAGTTTCCTTACAGTTTAGACTTGTTTGTGAAATGATGTCGTGATTATTCGTGATAAAGTAGGATATGTTACCCAAGCACATCCCCGCACCGTTCCTCTTTATAACACGTCCAGGGTTTTTCCATCATCACGTTCCTTTGTTAAAGCTTTGCAGGAACCTACTCCATTATAAGGCGAACAAAAAGTATATATGTGAGAGCTTTGAAAAGGGTGTTGTCAAAATTATTATGTTTAGCTGACCATCTCATCTCAAGTCAAAAATGCATTATGGTTGTCCGTTGTCTTTCTTATGTGAGTACTGGTCACTGAACATTGATTCCCTGCATATGAAAATAGCCTATGCATTAAGAGAGTATCAAAGCTGTTATGGTAATAAGGAAATCACAAAGACTATAACGGACCTATTACCATTGCGGTGTTGCGTCCGTACTTTAACGCATCCATCACCTCGGTTACAAGACGTTATAAAATGAAAAATTCTTAATTTATTAATGGTTTTTATGGAAGTATACGAGGTATATCGAAAATGAATTAGTAAAAGGTCGTAGGTGTCACTATAGATTACATTCGACAACAATTTGAGGAAATGACATGGCATGTATAGAGTCGATGCTCTTTGTTGCTTGCAGTACTCCTAGCTGCGTGGGCTAATAGCAATAGGTTCGTTTAGTGTCAATAGTCATAAGGCTTGTCGGTGCAATGGTTCGGAAGAAAGAGCAAGGTCGATACGATGAAGTGTACTTTCGGAGTATTGCGCCCTGCGCGGTCTGCAACACGCTCGCCCACACCACTCAACGGTCGACAGATTGTACTTAACCAATACGCGTCAAACGGAATATTGTGACGTTAAATGAGGTAGACTGGTAGATAACTAATTTATTCCAGAGAATGCACGTGTAATGATGTCTTGATAATGACCGTATCTGGACACAAGTTACGTGCATCGGTACATGCGTGTGTCATTGGGAATTTAAAAATTCATAGAATCCGCACTTGACACACAACCTTGTCTGCTTGATTGAATCGAATAGCATTCTGCAACGACACTTGATTGTTTCGATTAGCGTTAAGGACAACGCACATTGTGAATTCACGACGACGACGACAACCTCAATACGAAAATTAGTCAAACTTATTATGGTTTTATATTTATTATTATACAAATTTGTTATTTTAACATTTATCCCGATATACATAGAGGAGTGGAATTTGAATGTTTCAAAAATTCTAGAGATTAATCTTAATTAAGATTTCTTAATATATTGCCTTGATGTTAATGGCGCTTGCTAAAGGGTTCCTCGAATAGCTGTATGAAATGCACAGAAAAAAACACATACCTAAAAACGGTGCTAAAATTAATACCTAAATGGATATTTAAAAAGCTTGCCTTGGCATTCTGCTCCTCTCTATGTAAAGGTTACCCGTACAAATCTTGCTTATTTCACTAATTTCTTAGAGTTTGTGTTTCTGATTGTTCTAACTTTTTATTTCTAATCCATGTCCATTTGTGAACATTTTTTATGCGCGTCGATATTTCTAGATTGTTTCTTTCTATTGTATTATTTTACAATGCTGTCCATAATTTGAATACTGTACATTCACAACTGTTAATTGTAGATAAATTAGGCCTGTGCATAGATTAACTATTGCGTTACAGACTTAGACAATTGGGATTTCGTTCTAATGTAAAGTGTGCTTGACATCAGGCCAATAAGTGTACTTTGAATAAATTTCTCTTTTTATAGCGGTTCTATTTACACAGAGGAAATTATGCTCGAATTTCGTCATTAAATGCATTGTAGCTGGATTTCATGAGCTTATTGGTATATATATGGCTATGCAAAAAACCTGCGTAATTACGAATCAAGTGTTGGTCTTTTCCATATTCGTCTAGTGACAACACGATACTGAAGTATCTCGGCGAGCTAAAACTGTCAACGATGTTTTGTACAGGTAGGTAACCATCAAGGGGGGGGGGGGTAGGACGGCATGTTCTTCTGCCCGGTAAGCTCATACCGAGATCACTTCATGACGAAATGGGACACCAAGGAATTGATCAGACAACTACCCGAGTATGCGACCGCATTTTCTGGCCAGGGATGAGTGCCGACATCAAGCAGTGGATAAAATCGTGTACGCGCTGCATACACCAAAAATCTCCAACAAATGGACTCGCACATCAGGTCAACATCACAACTAGCCAACCTCTTGAAATTCTCTGTATAGATAACCTCACTTTGGAAACATCAACTTGTGGCTATCTTCGATCTTCGAAAGTGCATTCTTTCATGCAACTTTTTCACCTATTAGGTATCAACAAGACCTAGGCTAGTCCATACCATCCCAGCGGGGAATGGACTCTGCGAACGATTCAACCAGCCGTTAATATCAATGTTAGGAACATTAGAACCGGACAAATATAAGAATTGGCTTCAGTACGTACGACCTATGGTTCATGCATATAACTCTACTAGAGTAAATTTCTTTCCCGGAATGCGAGAGTGTTAAAGGTACTATACCTCTCTGGAGCGAACTCTGAGATAGTTGGCGGGAGTTTGCCTGCAGTGGGCTATAATCAGGTTGGGGTTCCAATATGTATGGGGACTACAGTACTGTATTCGCTCGTTGGTACTATTAAGAATAAAGCGAGTTGAGGAACACTCCCGGGGCAGTCTGAATCTACTTGAACTTCTACATATCCGATGTGAGGAAGGTTTGACCGTCGGCGCATTCGATATCAATCACCTTGTTCAGTTAATGTAGAGGTAGGTGATTAAGTTAACTGTCCTAATACTCCTTACTTATTGTGGAGACTGTGGAGCCGGTGTCGAGGAGGGCAGGTACTTGTTTTTCATTTATGGTTATTAATACTTCGTTATCTTGTCCTAGTAGTCCGGTGGGGTTGTTTTCTTGGAGACCCAGCACCGACTTACCTACGGGCAGCCTCGACCCATAGATGTTCGCACGTTTAAAGGACACTCGCGAATCATGTGACGTAACTGCCCACATCCCGTCAGCGCATTGACGTCAACAGTAAAATATGTTTCTTGTAAATCCCAGGTCCCGGTGAGGTTGAGGGTGTGTGCGTTTATAGAAATTCGTAAAATTATTTCGCCCGCGCCGCAGAATGTCGCGCTTACTGCTTACTTTTTGTTTAAACATCATAACCGCAGAAGATAACTAAAACACCTTGATTTTTATGTTTTCTTACCATTATGCGACTTAACAAACGGAAGTGACCATTAGGTGATATAACATATGGCTGATGATATTCTTCACGTGTTACGCTCAGATTTTTGCTGCACGGAATGGTAGTAACATTCTTATCCTTGGTAACATCATTAACAACGCATCAATCGATCTAGCATTTTTTTTCGAGGTTCATTAATGTTAGTTATAAATGCATATTTTTGTTATACTATTTCATACCGAACCATTCATGTCCTCCATGTCCACCCAGGCACTCCATTTGCTCCATGCTCACATCTGTTCTTTTTCAGCAGAATCTCAATGGTAACATGATTAATTATTTGGTATGGCATTTTCCCATGTTGCAAGATTTATAATATCTATTTTATATACTTGATACTTTCATATTTCAATATGCAAAGTCAAGTCCAAATTTTCTAAAAATCTACGTATATTGTTTTTTTCTACTAGAATATGAGCGCTGTATCTTATTAAGTAAGAGTACATTTATAAACCGCATATATCAGCTTAAAGTGGTAAACGGTGAATGTTTATGGCAGCAATATTCAGCACAGATACAATACCTTCGACACTCTCATATCATCCTGTTAATTATATCAAACATCTACCGATTTTGGGAGACGAGTTCACTCCAGCAATCGGGGATAAACAACTTGCTGAGTATCATCGCGGTCGCAAGTCGACCGGTGGGCGGTTCTGAATCCGCGACCTTTCGGCCACATGTCTAGCGTTCCTACCACTCTACTAACACTGCCTTACAACACAATGCGTATTCCAAGGGCATAAAGTAAACAGCCTTTTGAATATATCTATCAATCATTATGGCAAGTGAACTAACACCTCGCATTTTCATCAAATATCAAGCAATAAGTAGGTATGACGTTTTGCCTTTTTCGACTAAATATATGTTGAATATTTGAACATGTTAATCTCGTCATCAAATCGTCCTCTAGTGAGAACTGTACATCTTTCAATAGATTTTAGAAATTCATTAATGGAAAAATCTGATATTTTTGGATCTAATAAAGGATATTGTACCGATAGCTGGAAAAAAAATCCCCGGAAAAATGCGAAATCTTAACACGTTTGGCTACCCCAATTAACGTCATCGGACTGACAATCTTTTTATGTAGCATCGATATATATGCACGTTTGAGATTTGGATTGTGTAAGCAGATGCATTATATATGAATGATTCAATCGTATAGTGGTTTTCATTAAATGTATTAGCGTGGCCACTGTTTGACATAAATCTGCCACGGTTCAGTGACTCGCGACGACTCGCGGATCGATGTTTGGCGTCCCAGATCGATGTGCCATTCTGGGCCTCCTAAAGTCACACCGGATGCTGATTGGTCGTTCAAAACACGGAATCCAGAGGAGTCTGGGCGACTGAGCGGGACACTTCACAACACCCGATCCAAGCTTGTCTCTCCTCACAGGTAATTTTTTCTTGTGCTTTTTTCTCGACTCATTTAAACTCAATTAGTATTAAAAATTCAACATATGGAAAACGTACTTATTTAGTTGTGGCACAATAGTCGTTTGAATACATTTGAGCAAGTCAGGCTCCAAGGCTGGCCCTAATATTTGTTTTCAAAAGGTAAATATAGGATACATCGATTAAAATGGTGTTCGTACCTCATCTGAGTTAAAGGCCTGGATATTTTGAGGTACACCTTATATTGAATAAGATTTGTTCGTAATTTCTATAATTCTCAGTAGATACAAAATTTAAACTGGCATGTTTTGTAGGCCGCTGTATATTTTTATCCTTAGCAAATAGGTATGTAATTTTCGGTAATTGGTTAGTTGAGAATAGGCTGGTTTCTTGAACTGTTGTGTGGGCTTTGTAGCCCTTTACAATGCTAGCCTAAATGGTTTCCTTTCGGTTATCTCTTCATGTGTGGCGCGCTTGTGTGACTCCTTGTGGATAACATGGTATTAGGAGGTAGTTGGCGACAGGTCATTAATATCTTTCAGTTGTCTGCCCTGTGTAACAACCCGACTCTTTTATTGATGGGACATTTAAAAAGGTCGTATGAGCTTTTTAATAGCATTGGGATACATGAAAGCCGAACTTGATGATAGACTAGGTAGATTTCTATATGGTAAGTTGGTTTTTCGTCTTCAAATGACATTTTTGGCATGTAGGACTATTTGATTGAATGTAGATGTTTATTTAATCTGCAGTATCCTGTTACAATTGATGTAATGTCTTTTATATGTATGTATCTTTATTAGGTTATACACCAATACAATAGAGATATGAAAATTAAACGAAAGAATGGCGAATATCATTATTCAGTGACACACAATAACATGTAGAATAAGATATATAAACTATATATATATATATATATAAACTAAAATATTTGTGTTTTTGTGTTATCTCGACAGACGGTTTGGCGTTAAGCGTTGTGCCCGATGTAACCTGGGTATCTCGGCGCAAGAACTCGTCATGCGTGCCCGCCATCTTGTATTCCACGTCGGCTGTTTCACGTGCGCTTCGTGCAGCGAGCCTTTATCAACGGGAGACTACTACGGCCTCTGTAGTAACCTCGTCTACTGTCGTCATCACTACGAACTATTACTACACAACGAATTCGCTCATTCGCTACCCTTGGGCCTGGTGGACGCTCCTCCAGGCCACGGACCCTTCTACAATGGCGTCGGTAGCACACAAAAAGGTCGGCCAAGAAAACGAAAAAGCCCCGGGCTGGAAGTTGACCAGTGTCCACAATCTGTCGGTGAGTACCCCGTTAGAGCTGTTGTCCACCCCCACAATAGTATAAAATGTATCCGAAGAATATATTAGCCGCGCTTTCAAACGAATTCTTGAATGTTTAGTTCATAGAATCGTTGCCGACAAAAAACCGTTCTGAAACTCGACCCGTTGAGTGAATTACGTTAAAACCGATATAATATGTTGCTATAATGATCACAGTAACTTCATTCGGGACGAGACTCGAGTTCTCCAATGTATAAAATTAATGACCAAACTAGACGCAGCATGAAAATTTTAAATTTTGCGACAGAACCATCATTACTGAACAGGTCTTATGCATTCTAACATAAACCGAAAACCTGTGGGTAGTATAGTAAGGGAATTCTTCCGAATAGCTAGTATCTCAACAACTGTCATATGCTGGTTGGGTCAAGGTGCTGGTTGGGTCAAGGGTGTTTGAATCGATTGAAAACGTCATTTAAATCCAATTTCCACATTTTCGATATGCTTTGTATTGTAATTTAGTCACGTGGTGATAGAACATCAAGGAGCGTGGTAATCAAGAAACGTTTCCTTTATATCCACAAGAGTTGAAAGTAAACTCGTTTGGTGTGTGTATGTGAGCGCGCGATATATGTAATTTTTATTGTCTCTGAAAGCAAAGTAATTCGTGGCAAAACTAACACGCAGCGTCCTCAATTTTTACTTCGTTGCCACTGAGCACCTTGCACAATAATGCAATTTGAAAACAATACAATATTGCAATTAATCACCCCCGCCCCCGGTGTCTCGTACGACCTTGTACAAAAAGACGCGGCGCATTCAAATTTAATACGAATTTCCTCGGTGACCCAAGAATATGAGAAAAGGAGATTTTCTCATAGTGACCCGTTGAATATAATCAAGTAAGATCTTCGGCATCGAGGTGTTTTCACTTATCCATTCCCTCATCAAAAACTTCCATTTTTTCTCACATTTGCACGTGTTTCACGAAACACCGTGCACCTGGAGTTTTGCCTCCTTTTGTTTCCTGCAGTATCTGACTTATCTGAATGAAATTTTACGCTCCATTTTGGTGACATGCAGTTTCGTGTACGAAGGGATAAAAGTCAGCTATATACACATCAAATAAGAACATTACCACATGAATACGTAACGCAACCAACGATTTTATTGCCGCTGCCCTGCGGAGTCGCGTATTTTGATCGCTGCGTAAGTCGCTAAAATACGCAGTCGACATGGAATGTGCGTTATACGACGGAGAAATCGTAAAAAACGTACGAGTCCGAAGGGTGATCTTAAGTTCTAATAGCTCTATATAGACACATGACGACTACCTGATGTCTTAATTAGTGTCTTGCCTGAATGTTCTACACTTTGAAAGTGGTGAAAACCACCCGACATTTGTCATAATGATACGATTCTATCTCATAATTCGTTTATTGGTCGATATATATAGTATACAGTTAAACTGCAATTCGTTCAGTCGGTATAACACAAGAAATTCTTACTACACTACCACGTGACTGTACTCTGTGTATTTTGTTAGTTTACACGCGCGGCGACATCGGCCAACCAAAGTGTAACACAGTACGCGCAGACATACACAAAAATGATCAATCAAGCTGGCCAAGTTCAATCATGACACGTTTGTTTACTCGATAATGTGGGGAGGACCTCCCGTTTCGTGTTTACCGACATTCGCCGTACAAAGTCTTTTGGGTGCGTCGCGCATCACCCATCAGATTTAATACGCTGTACGTACACTGTCGATCTGATACGCTGTACGTACACTGTCGATCTGATACGCTGTACGTACATTGTCGATCTGATACGCTGTACGTACACTGTCGATCTGATACGCTGTACGTACATTGTCGATCTGATACGCTGTACGT